>CM053038.1:101492294-101664054 GCA_028564925.1 Lithobates sylvaticus
CCAATGATCAGCTCCAGGGTGAATAAAGGTCTAAAATAGGTGAAGCAAAGTTATCAGCAAGAAGCCCCTTCAATGTCCAATTTTTGAAAGACATGTTAAAGCGATTTTGCCAAAGTGCATTGATTAGCCTAAAGAGAAATAATGATTTTTTGTGGACTGATGAAAGCAATATTGTTTTGGGTCTAAGGGGCGCAGACTGACCCAATCGTTGAATTCAAGCCACAGTACACTGAATCATGGTAGGGCAAGCAACATGATATGGGGATGTTTGGTGTTGGGCCTATTTATCGCATATCGGGGTTCATGGATCAGTTTGACTACATCAAAATCTGGTTGCCTTATGATGAAGGGGGATTGCCCTTTGAAATGGGTGTTTCAACAAGACCTTAACACACCAGTGTGTGAGCAGCATCTTGGTTCCAGACCAACAAGATTAATGTTGGAGTGGCCAGCCCAATCCCCGAACCTTAATCAAATAGAGAATTTGTGGGGTTACATCAACAATGCTGTTTCTGAGGTAAAACCAAGAAATGCAGAGGAATTGTGGAATGCAGTGCAATATTCCTGGGCTGGAATACCTGTTGATAGGTGCCAGAAGTTGGTCGACTGCAACACATGTGAAGCAGTGCTTATGCGACTAAATATTCAGGGATTCACGGGAAAGCTAAATCTTCAAGCACTTTTCAGTTTATACAGTATGCACATTTGTAAAGAAAAATGCAGACACTGCTATTTTTTTGGGAAAAGCCAAATATAATTTTTTACTTTTCTGTAAAGAAATAGATTTGAAGCCTTTTTTTCTTCATGGTTTGATTTGGAATAGACAGCAGTGTTCCCAATGCATTTGTGTGTATGGAAATAAAAGCTATAAGGATTTTGAGCTTTTACTTTAAACAGTTTTAACACAACTATGTATTGTCAAATGTAAATGCAACATTTTTGTTCCCAACACAAGAGCTATAAGGTAAAATATTCCAATAGGGCTACCTGTTCAGTGGACAACTAAGGAAAATTCCCGTAACATTAGTGTCTCTGGAACAGTAAGTTCAGTTTAACCACTTGCCGACCGCCCCATGTACATATACGTCGGCAGAATGGCACGTACAGGCAGAACCACGTACCTGTACGTGCCATTCTTCAGGCGGTTGGGGGGTCCGATCGGACCCCCCTCCGCCGGCGGGGACGGTCGGCATCGCTTCAGGAGCGATCCGGGACGAGGGGACGGCCAGTGGTTTCTGGCCACCCCCTCGCAATCGCTCCTGGCGAATGAAAAGCTTCCCCTTCCTGTCTATTGTATAGACAGGAAGGCGGAAGTGATGTCACGCTCGGTGCGCCGGTCTATGTGACCGGAGACGCCGAGCGGCGAACATGTAAAGGTTAGTGCACAACAGTACACTGACACCAGTACAGTTAGGCACATATTCCACCCCCCTGTCACCCCCTGATCACCCCCCAGATCACCCCCTCCCCCCCCAGTCAGTGTCACTAATTGCAGTGATCATTTATTTACTGATCACTGCATTTAGTGTCAGTGTGACTGTAATAACTGTCAGGGCAGTTAGTTTTAGGTCCTAGGTAGCCCCCTACCCCCCCCTAATAAAGGTTTAACCCCTTGATTGCCCCTAGTTAACCCCTTCACCCCCTTTTGCCAGTGTCACTAAGCGATCGTTTTTCTGATCGCTGCATTGTGTCACTAGGTAACCATTTTTTTTTTATTTTAACCGCCATGTTTTATATAGGTTCATAAATAGTTTTATAGGTCAGGTACCCCCATATTACAACCTAAATAAAGGTTTTAACCCCCTGATTGCCCCTAGAGTTAACCCTTTCACCAGTAATCACCGTATAACTGTCACTGGTGACGCTGGTTAGCCAGTTATTTCGTTATTTAGGTTCCCCGTCAGGTTTTTATATAGCGTCAGGTACCCCCATATATTACCTAATAAAGGTTTTAACCCCCTGATTGCCCCTAGTTAACCCTTTCACCCCCTTTTGCCAGTGTCACTAAGCGATCGTTTTTCTGATCGCTGCATTAGTGTCGCTAGGTAACCAGTTTTTTTTTAGGTTAACCGCCATGTTTATATAGGTTCATAAATAGGTTTATAGGTCAGGTACCCCCATATTACAACCTAAAGGTTTTAACCCCCTGATTGCCCCTAGAGTTAACCCTTTCACCAGTGATCACCATATAACTGTCACTGGTGACGCTGGTTAGCCAGTTAGTTATTTCGTTATTTAGGTTCCCCGTCAGGTTTTTATATAGCGTCAGGTACCCCCATATATTACCTAATAAAGGTTTAACCCCCTGATTGCCCCTAGTTAACCCTTTCACCCCCTTTTGCCAGTGTCACTAAGCGATTGTTTTTTTGATCGCTGCATTAGTGTCACTGGTGCCGCTAGGTAGCCAGTTTTTTTTTTGTATTACTGTTACGGGTGACGCTGGTTAGTTAGCTTGTTTTTTATACTGTCAGGGCACCCGCCATTTATTACCCAATAACGGTTTAACCCCCTGATCGCCCGGCGGGTGATATCAATTAGGTTTTAGGGTCAAATAAGGTCTGCGTCGCCCCAGGTTAGTGCCAGTACCGCAAACACCCACGCGCAAAGCATACACCTCCCTTAGTGGTATAGTATCTGAACAGATCAATATCTGATCTGATCAGATCTATACTAGCGTCCCAGCAGTTTAGGGTTCCAAAAAAAACGCATTGTTAGCGGGATCAGCCCAGATACCTGCTAGCACCTGCGTTTTCCCCCTCCGCCCAGCCCACCCAAGTGCAGTATCGATCGATCACTGTCACTTACAAAACACTAAGCACACATAACTGCAGCGTTCGCAGAGTCAGGCCTGATCCCTGCGATCGCTAACAGTTTTTTTGTGGTAGCGCTTTGATTCAGTCGCTTCAGTCAGGAGCTTTTTTACCTGTGAATCTCAAAAAAATAAAAAAAAATAAAATAGTTGTCGTTTTATTATTTTCTCTCTCTCTCTCTCTATTCTCTCTCTATCGTTGCTCTTTTTTTACTCCATTCTATTCTGCAATGTTTTATTATGTTTTATCATGCTTGCTTTTCAGGTATGTAATTTTGTTTACTGTGTTTCAGTGTTAAGCATTTTTTTGTTTTCAGGTGCGCCATTCAGTTGCAACGCGGATTTATTTATCTTGACAGCAACAGCGTTTGCTCCCACGATACATAAAGCCGCGACTCCAACGCTGTAGGAGGTGATTTCACCACCACAGTTAAAAAAAAGAGCATATATGCCGAAGCATGGGGGCAGCAGGGGGGGCGGAGGAGCGATTGGCTCCTAATGCCACGTACATACGGTCGAAATTCCGACCGTGTGTACACGGCATAACTTTTGCGGGAGGATGCCCCCATGCATCGGCATATATAAATGGTGCATGTATGCCCATCATTAGAAGTGGGTGGATGAAGGGAGGTATTCTAATGGTGGGCATACCCACCAATCAATCTCTTTTTTTCGTTCAGCCAAGAGGCTGCATGAAAAAAAAAAGATTACAATATATGTCCAGTATGTTGCTGGACTTTGAATGGTTATACCAGAATGATGCCTGCAGGTTTAGGTATCATCTTGGTATCATTCTTTTCAGCCAGTGATCGGCTTTCATGTAAAAGCAATTCTAGCGGGTAATTAGCCTCTAGATTGCTTTTACAAGCAGTGGGAGGGAATGTCCCCCCTCCCGGATATAAACCGCGCCATTGGGAAATTGGGAAAGCATTTTATCACACCAATCTTGGTGTGGTCAGATGCTTTGAGGGCAGAGGAAAGATCTAGGGTCTAATAGACCCCAATTTTTTCAAAAAAAGAGTACCTGTCACTGCCTATTGCTATCATAGGGGATATTTACATTCCCTGAGATAACAATAAAAATCATAACAAAGAAAAAAAATGGAAGGAACAGTTTAAAAATAAAATAAAAAAGCTAAATAAAAAAAAAACAAAAAAAAAAGCACCCCTGCCCCCCCTTCTCTTGCGCAAAGGCGTACACAAGCGTTGGTCTGGCGTCATATGTAAACAGCAATTGCACCATGCATGTGAGGTATCACCGCGAAGGTCAGATCGAGGGCAGTAATTTTAGCAGTAGACCTCCTCCGTGAATCTAATGTGGTATCATGTAAAGGCTTTTAAAGGCTTTTAAAAATGTATGTAGTTTGTCGCCACTGCGTGTTTGTGCGCAATTTTAAAGCATGTCGTGTTTGGTATCCATGTACTCGGCCTAAGATCATATTTTTTTATTTCATCAAAAATTTGAGCAATATAGTGTGTTTTAGTGCATTAAAATAAAAAAAAGTGTATTTTTTCCACAAAAAATGCGTTTGAAAAATCGCTGCGCAAATACTGTGTGGGAAAAAAAAATGCAACACCCACCATTTTAATCTGTAGGGCCTTTGCTTTAACAATATATATAGTGTTTGGGGGTTCAACGTAATTTTCTTGCAAAAAAAAAATATGTTTTCATGTAAACAAAAAGTGTCAGAAAGGGCTTTGTCTACAAGTGGTTAGAAGAGTGGGTGACGTGTGACATAGGCTTCTAAATGTTGTGCATAAAATGCCAGGACAGTTCAACCCCCCCCCAAATGACCCCATTTTGGAAAGTAGACACCCCAAGCTATTTGATGAGAGCAATGTTGAGCCCATTAAATATTTTTTTTTTTTTGTCCCAAGAGATTGAATAATGAAAAAAAAAATATATATATATATATTTTTTTTACAAAAAGTTGTCACTAAATGATATATTGCTCAAACATGCCATGGGCATATGTGGAAATACACCCCAAAATACATTCTGTTGCTTCTCCTGAGTACGGGGATACCACATGTGTGGGACTTTTTGGGAGCCTAGCTGCGTACGGAACCCCAAAAACCAAGCACCGCCTTCAGGCTTTCTAAGGGTGTAATTTTTTTATTTCACTTCTCACTGCCAATCACAGTTTCGGAGGCCATGGAATGCCCAGATGGGATAAAACCCCCCAAAATGACCCCATTTTGGAAAGTAGACACCCCAAGCTATTTGATGAGAGGTATGGTGAGTATTTTGCAGATCTCGCTTTTTGTCACAAAGTTTTGAAAATTGAAAAAAAGAAAAAAAAATTTTTTTTTCTTTACTTTCTTCATTTTCAAAAACAAATGAGAGCTGTAAAATACTCACCATGCCTCTCAACAAATAGCTTGGGGTGTCTACTTTCCAAAATGGGGTCATTTGGGGGGGGTTTGTGCTATTTTGGCATTTTATGGCCTTCGAAACGGTGATAGGTAGTGAGGAGAGAAATCAAAAATTTGCACCCTTAGAAATCCTGAAGGCGGTGCTTGGGTTTCGGGGCCCCGTACGCGGCTAGGCTCCCAAAAAGTCCCACACATGTGGTATCCCCATACTCAGGAGAAGCAGCAAAATGTATTTTGGGGTGCAATTCCACATATAACTATGGCATGTGTGAGCAATATATCATTTAGTGACAACTTTTTGAAAAAAAAAAAAAAAATCTTTTTTATTTTTGTCTTTATTCAATCACTTGGGACTAAAAAAAAAAATATTCAATGGGCTCAACATGCCTCTCAGCAAATAGCTTGGGGTGTCTACTTTCCAAAATGGGGTCATTTGGGGGGGTTTTGTACTTCTCTGCCATTTTAGCACCTCAAGAAATGAAATAGGCAGTCATAAATTAAAAGTGGTGTAAATTCCAGAAAATGTACTCTAGTTTGTAGACGCTATAACTTTTGCGCAAACCAATAAATATACGCTTATTGGCATTTTTTTTACTAAAGACATGTGGCTGAATACATTTTGGCCCAAATGTTTGACTAAAATTGAGTTTATTACATTTTTTTTATAACAAAAAGTAGAAAATCTCTTTTTTTTTCAAAATTTTCGCTCTTTTTCCATTTATATCGCAAAAAATAAAAATCACAGAGGCAATCAAATACCATCAAAAGAAAGCTCTATTTGTGGGAAGAAAAGGACGCAAATTTCGTTTGGTTACAAAATTGCATGACCGCGCAATTACCAGTTAAAGTAGTGCAGTGCGAAATTGAAAAAAGACCTCTGGTCCTTTGGCTGCCAAATGGTCCGGGGCTGAAGTGGTTAAACCCTTCTCTGCCATCAAATTCAGTTTTTGGGTGTTGCATACATTTTTTAACATGACTAATTTTGTAAGCTACTGTAACAAAGATAGTTGGTTCATGATGGGTTATAGCTATAGGATAGATAACTCCACTTGTAAGTTTATTTTCCATAAACAGGAAGTCAGTTTCACAAATGTCCTCCTTCAGGGCCACAGATACACACCAACATGCACTATATTACCAAAAGTATTGGGACACCTGTCTTTACACGCCTTTGAACATTAATGGCATCCCAGTCTTAGTCTGTAGGGTTTAATATTGAGTTGGCCCAACCTTTGCAGCTATAACAGCTTCAACTCTTCTGGGAAGACTGTCCACAAGTTTTAGGAGTGTCTATGGGAATGTTTGACCAGTCTTCCAGAAGCGCATTTAAGGTCAGGCACCGATGTGGACAAAAAGGCCTGGCTCGCAGTTTCCGCTCAAACTCACCTCAAAGGTGTTCTATTGGATTAGGGTAAGGACTGCAGACCAGTCAAGTTCCTCCACCCCAAACTTGCTCATCGTCTTTTAGGGACCTTGTTTTGCGCACTGGAGCGCATTCATGCTGGAACAGGAAGGGACCATCCCCAAACTGTTCCCACAAACTTGGGAGCAGGAAATTGTCAAAAATGTCTTGGTATGTTGATACCTTAAGTGTTCCCTTCACTGAAAACTAAGGGGCCAATCCCAACCCCTGAAAAACACCATAATCCTCCTCCACTAAATTATTTGGACCAGTATACAAAGCAAAATCCAAGACATGAGTGAGTTAGGGGTGGAGGAACTTGACTGGCTTGCACAGAGTCTTGACCTCAACCTGATGGAACACCTTTGGGGTGAATTAGTGGAGACTGCAAGCCAGGCCTTGTCCACATCAGTGCCTGACCTCACAAACGTGCTTCCTGGAAGAATGGTCAAACATGCCCATAGACACACTCCTAAACCTTGTGGACAGCATTCCTAGAAGAGTTTAACCACTTCAGCCCCGGACCATTTGGCAGCCAAAGGACCAGAGGTCTTTTTTCAATTTCGCACTGCACTACTTTAACTGGTAATTGCGCGGTCATGCAATTTTGTAACCAAACGAAATTTGCGTCCTTTTCTTCCCACAAATAGAGCTTTCTTTTGATGGTATTTGATTGCCTCCTGTGATTTTTATTTTTTGCGATATAAATGGAAAAAGAGCGAAAATTTTGAAAAAAAAAAAAAGAGATTTTCTACTTTTTATTATAAAAAAAAATCTAATAAACTCAATTTTAGTCAAACATTTGGGCCAAAATGTATTCAGCCACATGTCTTTAGTAAAAAAAAAAATGCCAATAAGCGTATATTTATTGGTTTGCGCAAAAGTTATAGCGTCTACAAACTAGAGTACATTTTCTGGAATTTACACCGCTTTTAATTTGACTGCCTATTTCATTTCTTGAGGTGCTAAAATGGCAGAGAAGTACAAAACCCCCCCAAATGACCCCATTTTGGAAAGTAGACACCCCAAGCTATTTGCTGAGAGGCATGTTGAGCCCATTGAATATTTTTTTTTTTAGTCCCAAGTGATTGAATAAAGACAAAAATAAAAAATTTTTTTTCAAAAAGTTGTCACTAAATGATATATTGCTCACACATGCCATAGTTATATGTGGAATTGCACCCCAAAATACATTTTGCTGCTTCTCCTGAGTATGGGGATACCACATGTGTGGGATTTTTTGGGAGCCTAGCCGCGTACGGGGCCCCGAAACCCAAGAACCGCCTTCAGGATTTCTAAGGGTGCAAATTTTTGATTTCACTCCTCACTACCTATCACCGTTTCGAAGGCCATAAAATGCCAAAATAGCACAAACCCCCCCCCAAATGACCCCATTTTGGAAAGTAGACACCCCCAAGCTATTTGTTGAGAGGCATGGTGAGTATTTTACAGCTCTCATTTTTTTTTTGAAAATGAAGAAAGTAAAGAAAAAAAAAAAATTTTTTTTTTTTTTTTTTCAATTTTCAAAACTTTGTGACAAAAAGCGAGATCTGCAAAATACTCACCATACCTCTCATCAAATAGCTTGGGGTGTCTACTTTCCAAAATGGGGTCATTTCGGGGGGTTTTATGCCATCTGGGCATTCCATGGCCTCCGAAACTGTGATTGGCAGTGAGAAGTGAAATAAAAAAATTACACCCTTAGAAAGCCTGAAGGCGGTGATTGGTTTTTGGGGTTCCGTACGCAGCTAGGCTCCCAAAAAGTCCCACACATGTGGTATCCCCGTACTCAGGAGAAGCAACAGAATGTATTTTGGGGTGTATTTCCACATATGCCCATGGCATGTTTGAGCAATATATCATTTAGTGACAACTTTTTGTAAAAAAAAAATATATATATATTTTTTTTTTTCATTATTCAATCTCTTGGGACAAAAAAAAAAAAATATTTAATGGGCTCAACATTGCTCTCATCAAATAGCTTGGGGTGTCTACTTTCCAAAATGGGGTCATTTGGGGGGGGGGGTTTGAACTGTCCTGGCATTTTATGCACAAC
Organism: Lithobates sylvaticus; assembly: GCA_028564925.1. Classification (NCBI taxonomy): domain Eukaryota; kingdom Metazoa; phylum Chordata; class Amphibia; order Anura; family Ranidae; genus Lithobates; species Lithobates sylvaticus. The sequence goes on from CM053038.1 coordinate 101,500,938, forward strand.
ATTTAGAAGCCTATGTCACACGTCACCCACTCTTCTAACCACTTGAAGACAAAGCCCTTTCTGACACTTTTTGTTTACATGAAAACATTTTTTTTTTTTGCAAGAAAATTACGTTGAACCCCCAAACACTATATATATTGTTAAAGCAAAGGCCCTACAGATTAAAATGGTGGGTGTTGCATTTTTTTTTTCCACACAGTATTTGCGCAGCGATTTTTCAAACGCATTTTTTGTGGAAAAAATACACTTTTTTTTTATTTTAATGCACTAAAACACACTATATTGCTCAAATTTTTTGATGAAATAAAAAATATGATCTTAGGCCGAGTACATGGATACCAAACACGACATGCTTTAAAATTGCGCACAAACACGCAGTGGCGACAAACTACATACATTTTTAAAAGCCTTTAAAAGCCTTTACATGATACCACATTAGATTCACGGAGGAGGTCTACTGCTAAAATTACTGCCCTCGATCTGACCTTCGCGGTGATACCTCACATGCATGGTGCAATTGCTGTTTACATATGACGCCAGACCAACGCTTGTGTACGCCTTTGCGCAAGAGAAGGGGGGGCAGGGGTGCTTTTTTTTTTTTTGTTTTTTGTTTTTTTTTTTTTTTTATATTTAGCTTTTTTATTTTATTTTTAAACTGTTCCTTCCATTTTTTTTCTTTGTTATGATTTTTATTGTTATCTCAGGGAATGTAAATATCCCCTATGATAGCAATAGGCAGTGACAGGTACTCTTTTTTTGAAAAAATTGGGGTCTATTAGACCCTAGATCTTTCCTCTGCCCTCAAAGCATCTGACCACACCAAGATTGGTGTGATAAAATGCTTTCCCAATTTCCCAATGGCGCGGTTTATATCCGGGAGGGGGGACATTCCCTCCCACTGCTTGTAAAAGCAATCTAGAGGCTAATTACCCGCTAGAATTGCTTTTACATGAAAGCCGATCACTGGCTGAAAAGAATGATACCAAGATGATACCTAAACCTGCAGGCATCATTCTGGTATAACCATTCAAAGTCCAGCAACATACTGGACATATATTGTAATCTTTTTTTTTTTTCATGCAGCCTCTTGGCTGAACGAAAAAAAAGAGATTGATTGGTGGGTATGCCCACCATTAGAATACCTCCCTTCATCCATCCACCCACTTCTAATGATGGGCATACATGCACCATTTATATATGCCGATGCATGGGGGCATCCTCCCGCAAAAGTTATGCCGCGTACACACGGTCGGAATTTCGACCGTATGTACGTGGCATTAGGAGCCAATCGCTCCTCCGCCCCCCCTGCTGCCCCCATGCTTCGGCATATATGCTCTTTTTTTTAACTGTGGTGGTGAAATCACCTCCTACAGCGTTGGAGTCGCGGCTTTATGTATCGTGGGAGCAAACGCTGTTGCTGTCAAGATAAATAAATCCGCGTTGCAACTGAATGGCGCACCTGAAAACAAAAAAATGCTTAACACTGAAACACAGTAAACAAAATTACATACCTGAAAAGCAAGCATGATAAAACATAATAAAACATTGCAGAATAGAATGGAGTAAAAAAAGAGCAACGATAGAGAGAGAATAGAGAGAGAGAGAGAATAATAAAACGACAACTATTTTGTTTATTTTTTATTTTTTTGAGATTCACAGGTAAAAAATCTCCTGACTGAAGCGACTGAATCAAAGCGCTACCACAAAAAAAACTGTTAGCGATCGCAGGGATCAGGCCTGACTCTGCGAACGCTGCAGTTATGTGTGCTTAGTGTTTTGTAAGTGACAGTGATCGATCGATACTGCACTTGGGTGGGCTGGGCTGGGCTGGGCGGAGGGGGAAAACGCAGGTGCTAGCAGGTATCTGGGCTGATCCCGCTAACAATGCGTTTTTTTTGGAACCCTAAACTGCTGGGACGCTAGTATAGATCTGATCAGATCAGATATTGATCTGTTCAGATACTATACCACTAAGGGAGGTGTATGCTTTGCGCGTGGGTGTTTGCGGTACTGGCACTAACCTGGGGCGACGCAGACCTTATTTGACCCTAAAACCTAATTGATATCACCCGCCGGGCGATCAGGGGGTTAAACCGTTATTGGGTAATAAATGGCGGGTGCCCTGACAGTATAAAAAACAAGCTAACTAACCAGCGTCACCCGTAACAGTAATACAAAAAAAAAACTGGCTACCTAGCGGCACCAGTGACACTAATGCAGCGATCAGAAAAACAATCGCTTAGTGACACTGGCAAAAGGGGGTGAAAGGGTTAACTAGGGGCAATCAGGGGGTTAAAACCTTTATTAGGTAATATATGGGGGTACCTGACGCTATATAAAAACCTGACGGGGAACCTAAATAACGAAATAACTAACTGGCTAACCAGCGTCACCAGTGACAGTTATACGGTGATCACTGGTGAAAGGGTTAACTCTAGGGGCAATCAGGGGGTTAAAACCTTTATTTAGGTTGTAATATGGGGGTACCTGACCTATAAACCTATTTATGAACCTATATAAACATGGCGGTTAAAAAAAAAAAAAAAAATGGTTACCTAGCGGCACTAATGCAGCGATCAGAAAAACGATCGCTTAGTGACACTGGCAAAAGGGGGTGAAGGGGTTAACTAGGGCAATCAGGGGGTTAAACCTTTATTCGGGGGGGGGTAGGGGGCTACCTAGGACCTAAAACTAACTGCCCTGACAGTTATTACAGTCACACTGACACTAAATGCAGTGATCAGTAAATAAATGATCACTGCAATTAGTGACACTGTGACTGGGGGGGGAGGGGGTGATCTGGGGGGGTGATCTGGGGGTGACAGGGGGGTGGATTGTGTGCCTATGTGTACTGGTGTCAGTGTACTGTTTGTGCACTAACCTGTACATGTTCTCTCCTCGGCGTTCCGGTCACATAGACCGGCGCACCGAGCGTGACATCACTTCCGCCTTCCTGTCTATACAATAGACAGGAAGGGGAAGCTTCTCATTCGCCAGGAGCGATCGCGAGGGGGTGGCCAGAAACCACTGGCCGTCCCCTCGTCCCGGATCGCTCCTGAAGCGATCCCGACCGTCCCCGCCGGCGGAGGGGGGTCCGATCGGACCCCCCAACCGCCTGAAGAATGGCACGTACAGGTACGTCCTTTTGCCTGTACGTGCCATTCTGTTGACGTATATGTACATGGGGCTGTCGGGAAGTGGTTAAGCTGTTATAGCTGCAAAGGGTGGGCCAACTCCATATTGACCCTGAAAGACTTAAGCCTCGTACACACAATCAGATTGTTGGCATACTAACGGTACACAATTGTCGGCCAACAAACGTGAACATAGTGACGTACTATGAGGAATTTCAGATCTTAAGGGCCACCCTTTGGGCCCCTTCTGCTAATTTCGTGTCGGAGCATTGATTCCGAGCATGCATGTTTTTACTTTTGTGTGATGGACTTGTGTACTGACCATCAAAAATTTACTTTCATGTCAATCCGACCTTTGTTGGCAGAAAATTGGACAATTGTCAAAAGGAGCATACTAAAGGTCACATTTTACTTTACTGTTAAAAAAAGGTCACATTTTAGGGCAACTATCTGTCAACAGACAATTCCCCTGCCAACAATCGGATCGTGTGTACGAGGTTTAAGACTGGGATGCCATTAAAGTTCATGTGCGTGCAAAGGCAAGCTTCCCAATCTTTTTGGCAATATAGTGTACAGTGAAAGGAAAGTATTTGATCCTCTGATTTTGTACATTTGCCCAAATGATCACTCTATAATTTTAATGGTATGTTTATTTTAAGTGAGACAAAATAAAAAAAATCCAGAAAAGCATTTCAAAATGGTTATAGATTGATTTGCATTTTAACCACTTCCGGACCGCTTGCTGTCGTACGTCAGTATTTTGACATTGAATACCACTGTTATGGCAGCAGATTGTGGCCATAACCCCGGTATTTTCTGAAACGGTGGGCGGTCTGCTCTAAGATAACAGTGGTCTCAGCAATGCATTTGCCGTGAGATCACTTTTATCGGTGGCGGAATGATGGCTGCCACTCGACTCAATGACGTTGGCTGGTTGAAGCAATGTCAAACGTCACTTCTGCCCAACGGCCTTAAAGGGACATTTTTTTTTTTTTATTGCATTTAAGTGTAAATGTGAGATCTGAGGTCTTTTTGACTCAATCTCACATTAAAGAGGTCCTGTCATGCTTTTTTTCTATTACGAGGGATGTTTACATTCCTTATAATAGGAATAAAAGTAATCCAAAATATATATATATTTTTTTTTTTAAAGCTACACGTCCTCTGTGCTCGCGTGCAGAAGCGAATGCATATGTAAACAGCGTTCAAACCACACATGAGGTATTGCCGTGATCGTTGGAGCGAGAGCAAAAATTCTAGCAAAAGATCTCAAACTAAAAACTGGTAACCTGTAGACATTTTTAAATGTCGCCTATGGAGACTTATGGGTCAAAGTTTGTAGCCATTCCACAAGCGGGCACAATTTTGAAGCGTGACATGTTGGGTATTAATTTACTCGTAGCATTATCTTTCACAATATTAAAAAAAAAATTGGGCTAACTTTACTGCAGTGCGATAAAGTATTTCAACGATCACCATTTTATTCTCTAGGGTGTCTGGAAAAAAAAAAAAATATATATATATATGTTTGGGGGGGTTCTAAGTAATTTTCTAGCAAAAAAATAATTTGACTAAACCACAAGTTTGAAAAAAAATAGGCCTGGTCAGTAAGTAGATAATGAGTGAAATAAATAGTTGACCCTTTTGCAAAACATGACTTGGTAGAAAATCCTTGTTGGCAACTGGAGGTCAGACGTTTCTTGTAGATGGTTTGCACACATCTCAGGAGGGATTTCAACTCGCTCTTCTTTGCAGATCCTCTGATCAATGAAACTCCACAAGATGAGATCCTGCATATCTCCCCAGACCAAGGGAGATTGACAATAATTTTGTGTTTCTTCCATTTGCAAATAATCGCAACCAACTGTTGTCCACCCGTCTTACCAAGCTAGCCCTTGCCAGCCTTGTGTAGGTCTACAATCTTGTCCCTGACATCCTTGGACAGCTCTTTGGTCTTGGCCATAGTGGAGAGATTGGAATCTGATTGCTTCTGTGGACAGGGGTCTTTTATACAGGTAACAAGCTGAGATTAGGAGCACTCCCTTTAAGAGAATGCTGCTAATCTCAGCTCGTTACCTTATAGAAGACACCTGGGAGCCAGATGCTTGATTGGGGATCAAATACTTATTTCACTCATTAAAATGCAAATCAATTTATAACTTTTTTTGAAATTCATTTTTCTGGATATTTTTGTCCTGTCTCTCGCTGTTAAAATAAACCTACCATTAAAATTATAGACTGATCATTTCTTTGTCAGTGGGCAAATGTACAAAATCAGCAGGGGATCAAATTCTTTTTTTCCCCCTCACTGTACGTATTTAAAGTGTAAGGTGAACTTGCACAGGTCCCCCCCGGTCCCACTGACCTGTACCGCCGCAATCTTTGGTTCTAAGCCCCTATATTTCACCCATGTGACGACGCTGACCGATAAGAATGCTCTAAAACGTCCCCCAGACGAGGGATGTTTTGGACATTCAGCTAGAGGATTTTTAAATCACGGGCTCTTGATGTGGATATACCGGGGTTTATAATCGGAGATTGCGGCGGGACTGGGGGTGGGGCATGAGTAAAGGTGTAAAGGTGAACTTACCCTTTAATGTCTGGTCTAAAACCAATATTGGCAAGTGAGTATACATCCAAAAAACTCAAAGGCATAAAAAGCGTAAGGTAATACATTATTAGATATATTACATTACAGAGATAAAGTCTAAATTCATATTATCTAACTTTTTACAAAAATACTTCTGTGCAATTCATATATTAATGAATAAATAATATGGTATTTCTCATTATAAAATACTGATCCTGCTATTTATTTTTACACATACAGTTGTGCTCATAAGTTTACATACCCTGGCAGAATTTATGATTTCTTGGACATTTTTCAGAGAATATGAATAACACAAACTTTTCTTTCACTCATGGTTAGTATTTGGTTGAAGCCATTTATTATCAATCAACTGTGTTTACTCTTTTTAAATCATAATTAATTACAACCAAAACTACCCAAATCCCCCTGATCAAAAGTTTACATACCCCAGTTCCTAATACTGTGTATTGCCCCTTTTTAACATCAATGACACTTCAAAGTCTTTTGTGGTATTTGTGGATGAGGCTCTTTATCTTCTCAGATGGTAAAGCTGCCCATTCCTCTTGGCAAAAAGCCTCCAGTTCCTGTAAATTCTTGGGCTGTCTTGCATGAACTGCATGTTTGAGATCTCCCCAGAGTGGCTCAATGATATTGAGGTCAGGAGACTGTGATGGCCACTCCAGAACCTTCACTTTATTCTGCTGTAGCCAATGACAGGTCGACTTGGCCTTGTGTTTTGGATCATTGTCATGTTGGAATGTCCAAGTACATCCCATGCGCAGCTTCCTGGCTGATGAATGCAAATGTTTCTCCAGTATTTATTGATAACATACTGCATTCATCTTGCTGTGAATTTTGACCAAAATTCCTGTGCCTTTGTAGCTCACACATCCCCAAAACAACAGCGATCCTCCTCTGTGTTTCACAGTAGGAATGGTGTACCTTTCATCATAGGCCTTGTTGACTCCTCTCCAAATGTAGTGTTTATGGTTGTGGCCAAAAAGCTAAATTTTGGTCTCATCACTCCAAATTCATTTGTGCCAGAAGGGTTAAGGCTTGTCTCTGTGCTGTTTGGCGTATTGTAACATGCACACAAGTTGACACAAAGGGGTTTGAATGGTTATTAAAGGTAACCATCCTCGCCTGTGATCTGTTTGCTTGTAATTAGTGTGTGTGTATAAACGGTCAATGGTCTCTGAAAAAAGGGCAAGAAATTAATTCTGTCAAGGTATGTAAACTTATGAGCACAACTCTGTGTGTGTGTGTGTGTGTGTGTGTGTGTGTGTGTGTGTATATATATATATATATATATATATATAATATAACAATTTTATTTTTTTTTTACCACAAGCAGCCTTTATATAAATGTTATTTTAAACTTATTTGTACTTGTAGAACTAGGCCAGAGAGTAGACAGTGTTTTTGGATGGTTTTAATTTGAAACATACCTTGGTGTCCTTTACTAAGGTCTGTACTTTGGAAATTGTCCGCCACAGCGTTAGTCTGTGCCTATCCATGAGCACCGCTGTACTGCTTATAAGAGAAATAAAATAGGACGGCTAATGGCAAGTGAAGAAGGGGATTTGACTTGGGTGGCCATCAGGGGGCCGATGTTGTCCGGCCGGACAGTATGAGAGAGACCTGTCAACCTCACTTCATAGTGCGCAACCCAGCTTAGCCTCAGCGACGCTGCATTGCTGAAAGGCAGCCAATGGCTGTACAGCAATGCCGGTTTCTGAAATTCCAGCCAATGAGGCTGTAGCAATGTTGCTGCATGACGTTAGCCCTCCCACTTCACGCAGTGATGTGAGAAGGAAGGAGGAGAATACGTGAAATAATAAGGTGAGTGAGGAGTTAGAGTAGATTTTCAGTTAACGCATTTTCATACAGAAAAATAAATGTTGTAAAACTTGGAGGACAGATATTGTAGATGTTCTGTTCTATTGCCCAATACCTTTTATACAACTTACACATGTTATTCTAAAGGCGTCTGTAATGTTGGAATGCAACTTTTTCTCTAAATATACTTACAGTTGAATGTTTTTACTTATTTATTTTTTTGCGCAATTGCGTATAGTTTATATACTGTTTTTGTGCGTGTTTGCAAAATTAAAGTGGGCCGGTCTAGATGAAGTCCAGGGCCAAATTTTTGTCCCATATAAAAACAGAAAACTGGCGCTGAAGTGATAAATAAAGTGAAAATAAGTGAAATATTGCAGCTGCTGCAAAAAAGTGCTAGAACTTTGAATATGATAAACAGGTAAGAGCAGCGCTGGCAAAAGGGGATAAATGCAAAAGTGAAACACACATGCATATATGAGTGAACAAATGACATAAATGATGAAATAAAATATATGTAGCAACTAGGAGTGACTGAATATCACTTGAGTGAGTCCAAAGTTCCTACAGGTGCATAAAGTGAATCCCCCTTAGGAGACCACACTCACCAGACATGAAGAATCCTCAACTTTTCAGTCTAAGATCAAGCAAGCAGACAACTGCAAACACTGGTGATGTAAAAAAGTGAGGTAACGCCCTGGAGGAAGGGCGAAATGCGTCGATATAATTTCCGGCCAAACAGCTCAACCAGTGACGCAATTTCCTGCCTCCGTGGAGCACATGCTACACGTGCGGCGAAATCGATCGCGATTACTTTTGCCAGTTAGCGGATTAAAAATTTATATTCACTCAAGTGATATTCAGTCACTCCTAGTTGCTACATATATTTTATTTAATAATTTATTTATTTATGTAATTTGTTCACTCATATATGCATGTGAGTTTCACTTTTGCATTCATCCCAATTTTCCAGCGCAAACTCTTGGCGCTATATAAATCCTGTATAATAATAATTATTATTATTAGAGTACCTTACACAGCGTGTGCAGGTAGCATTTACAACTGTGTAAATGTAGCCTATTTGAGAGCTGCCCCCTGCAGTACTTTTATTCTGCCACTTGATGTCCTCGGTCTTCTGGGCTGGCAATCATACAACCCACTCCCTCTGAGTTTAGGTTGTGAAATGGAAGGTTCAATTACATTGAAATATACTGTATTTATCTGTGTATAACACACACTTTCCCCCCCTTAAAATAGGGGGGAAATTGTGTGTGCGTGTTATACGCTGATATAGGCTGCCACCGAGGGGAAGGAGGGGACGAGTGCTGCAGAAATAGAGCCGTATCTCCTGTGTACTCAGCTCGCTCAGTCACGCTTACTCCTGTCCCCTGGACGGTTCCTAGCATCGGACTGGTGTTATGTCCATCATAGAATCCGGGCCAAGGAGATGGACACAGGAGATTCGGCTCTAGATTGCAACCTATATTTCGGCAAGGCTTCAGATGCACACTGATCAGGCTGCAGTGAGGAGCAATGCTGCAGATGGGCACTAATTAGGCTGCAGATGGGCACTAATTAGGCTGCAGATGGGCACTAATCAGGCTGCAGTGAGGAGCAAGGCTGCAGATGGTCACTGATTAGACTGCAGATGGGCACAGATCAGGCTGCAGATGGGCACTGATCAGGCTGCAGATGGGCACTGATCAGGCCGCAGATGGGCAGAGATCAGGCTGCACTGAGGATGCTGATGGGCACAGATCAGGCTGCAGATGGGCACAGATCAGGCTGCATTGATGCTCACTGACCATTATTTTGCTTCAAAGTGGTTCATTTAAAAAAAATAAATAAATTCCTGAAACTTCCCTCTTAACCGCTTCCCGACCGCCTAACGACGATATACGTCGGCAAAATGGCACGGGCAGGCAGAATCACGTACCTGTACGTGATCGTGCATGTGCCTGCCTGTGGGTCGCGTGCGTGCCGCTAGCGGCGCGCTCGCGACCCGGTCGGGAGCTCCGTGACCCCGGCCGTGGGACCAGCGGACCCGATCGCCGCTGGTGTCCCGCGATCGGGTTACGGAGCTGAAGAACGGGGCGAGGTTTGTGTAAACAAACCTCTCCCCGCGCTTCCTACACTGACTGTCAGTGATCGGCGGTTCCCTGTCATCGGGAACGCCGATCAATGACGTCACACGTACAGCCACGCCCCCCTACAGTAAAATAAACACAACACGTCACACTGACTCATCCCTGCCCCCTAGTGGTTAACCCCTTCACTAAAACTGTCATTTACATAGGAATCAGTGCTATTTAAATAGCACTGAATTCTATATAAATGACAAATGTCCCAAAAATGTGTCAAAAATGTCCGATGTGTCCGCCATAATGTCGCAGTCACAATAAAAATTGCTGATCGCCGCCATTACTAGTAAAAAAATATATATTAATAAAAATGCTATAAAACTATCCCCTATTTTGTAAACGCTATAACTTTTGCGCAAACCAATCAATAATCGCTAATTGCGATTTTTTTTACCAAAAATATGTAGAAGAATACGTATCGGCCGAAACTGAGGAAAAAAAATGTTTTTTTATATATTTTTTGGGGATATTTATTATAGCAAAAAGTAAAAAATATTGCATTTTTTTTCAAAATTGTCGCTCTATTTTTGTTTATAGCGCAAAAAATAAAAACCGCAGGGGCGATCAAATACCACCAAAAGAAAGCTCTATTTGTGGGAAAAAAAGGACGCCAATTTTGTTTGGGAGCCACGTCGCACGACTGCGCAATTGTCAGTTAAAACGACGCAGTGCCGAATCGCAAAAAGGGGCCTGGTCCTTTGGCTGCCAATTGGTCCGGGGCTGAAGTGGTTAAATTGGGGTGCATGTTATACGCCGATAAATACGGTACTTTTATATATATTATATATATGTGTCTTTAGAATGCCTTTTTATTTTTTGTTGTGACTGTGTGATGATGCCGGTGCGCCCTCATTGCTCCAGTGGTCTGCTCTGGGAAGAGGGGGTGTCACCTGGTTGGCCATTTTGGGGAGCTGCACATTCCACCCAGTTATTAACCATTGTAAGAAACTATCATTGTTGTATGTTATATTATACCATATCTCTGTGCACATTGACTGCAATGTACGTGTACTTATGCCATAAATGTCTTATGTTATCTCTGTCTGTTGTAGATCTTTCTTTACTGCACTCCTGATGAAGCAACAACAGCTGGAAAATACGTTGATTTGACACCACTGTGAGTCACTATGGATTTAGAACTTTGTTATTACTGGTTTCTATGATACTGTTTATAAAGTGACATTGAGGTGTGGCAGTAGGGAGTGTTAGAAAGCTCTTACAAAATTTCTGTATACGACTCAAAATTTTGGTGTATTTTTTTTTTTTTTTTAAGGGTTTAAATAAATGATGGTAAACAATCAATTTTAAAGAGGTTTATGCTTTCCTGCTGTGCCTTTAAAAACCCCTAGTCCACGCATGAATCGTCGATCTGTGTGAAAACACAAGAAACAAACTTTAAAATTCTGACACGCTGGTATAGAACACCAGATAAACTGAAAAAAATGTACCCCGACCTCTCAGATCGATGTTGGAGATGCCAGAAGGATAAAGGTACTCTGTTACACATTTTTTGGGAGTGTCCTAAATTAGAAAACTTCTGGACAGAAGTTAGACGGATTGTTCAAATTTTTACAGACCACACAATCCCAAGAGACCCAGCTCTCTTTCTCCTTCATGTTTCTCATATACCAGAAAAGGTATACAAGGAATCTATAATCTGTCACCTCTTAGATGCTGCGAAGGCATGTGTTCCACGAAGGTGGAAGTCGGAATTACCCCCGACAATAGGAATGTGGCTTCGCAAAGTGAAAGAGATTAGCAAACTGGAAGATATGGTCCTTTCAGCACGATCTCAAGGAGAGAAATACTCTAAGACCTGGCGACTCTGGAACACTTTTATGGCCTCGGAGGAAGGAAGTACACTCCTAGAAGAAGATTAGAAGTAAGACCACTTTTTATGATTATAAACACATTAAAGTGATAGGCAGACTCAGGAATGATCTCCATGGAATGACTCCATTTGGATAAAAATTGGTGTTTTTATTTTTATTTTTTCTGTGTTTTATTTATTTATTTATTTATTTTTTTGGGGGGGGGGGGGTTCATGGGTGTGGTGGTGTTTCTTGATTTATTTTGTAATAAAAGATAAACATGTTAGATGAGTGGTACGGGTCCAGAGAGAACCTTGTGGGGAGTGGAGATATCCAAACTAGATGACTCAAACCGATACAGGGTTTTTTTTTTTTTTACAGAGTAAAGTGTAAATGAGTTGTAAATTTTCTTTATTGTATATTCCCAGATTTTTGTGTATGCCCTTGTACTACTTTATTTGAATAAAGAAAATAATTGAAAAAAATAAATAAATAAAAACCCCTAGTCATTTTCTGTGCCATAAATACTGTGTATGTATTTTGGATACAGAACCCTCCACCACCTTTGTATAATCTTATACTGCCTCCTGATGTACATAACCCTGGAAAGGCCGAGCAACACCAGTGAGAATGGAGTCTGGGTGGTGTAAAAAATCCAAAAATAGAATACTATATTACGATGGGGAAAGGGAAAAAAGTTCATTAAATGTTATTGTTTATTAATATATCAATATATACTATATGTTTATATAAAGTTTATTATTAACCACTTAAGAAACAGGCCTATTTTTCAGACTCAGACAGTGTTTTCAAGTCAAAATATTTTTTTTTGCTAGAAAATTACTTAGAACACTGAAACATTTTTTTTTCAGACACCTAGAGAATAAAATGTCAGTCGATGCAATACTTTGTCACACAGTAATTGCGCAGCAGTCTTACAAGCGCACTTTTTTTTGGATAAGACAACAGTAAAGTTAGCCCAATATCTTTTTTTTATATTGTGAAAGATAAGGGTAAGCTGAGTAAATTGATTACCAACATGACACGCTTCAAAATTGCGCCTGCTCGTGAAATGGCAACAACATTTTGCCCTTAAAAATCTCCATAGGCAACGTTTAAAAATGTCTATAGGTTACCAGTTTTGAGTTCCAGAGGAGGTCTAGGGCTAGAATAAATTGCTCTCGCTATAACGATCACGGCGATACCTCACATGTGTGGTTTGAACACCATTTTCATATGTGGGCGCGACTTACGTATGCATTTGCTTCTGCGTGAGAGCTTGGCGGGGTGCATTTTAATTTTTTTTCTTATTTTTTATTTTGACACTGTCCTTTAAAAAAATGTAAAAATAAAAATGTTGCGTCACTTTTATTCCTATTACAGGGAATGTAAAGATCCCTTGTCATAGAAAAAAAAGCATGACAGGACCTCTTAAATATGTGATCTGGGGTCAAAAAGACCTCAGATCTCATATTTACACTAAAATGCAATAAAAAATAAAATAATAAATGTAATTAAAAAAAAAAAAAATCCTCTTTAAGAGCATTGGGTGGAAGTGACAATTGACTTCACTTGCGCCCTCCAATGCTATGGCCATCTTCCCCTCATTCGGCATCCTGGTTCAGAGGAGAGCAGACACTATCGACTATCACGGTAAGTGGCAGAGATGACCGGAGTGCGGCTGGAGGGGTGACCCCTCTCCCGCCACCGATAAAAGTGATTTTGTGGTGAATCCGCCGCAGAGACCACTTTTATCTGAAAGCAGACCACCCGCTGAAGAAGAAGATACCAGGGGTATGGCAGCTAGCTGCTGCCATAACAGCGATATTCCTCTTCTAACTGCCAACGTATAACGACGGTGGGCGGTCCACAAGTGGTTAAAGGACAATAGGACAGCGTTAATGAATGAAAGTGAAATTACTCTTTAAAGTACTGAAGGCAAGACTTTTTCTTTAGTTTTGGATGGAGTGGAGAGGGATTAGAACCCCTGTCAATTTTTATTGCTGTCTGTCCCCACATTAGGGAGATTTAACTTCTCTATTTGTCATGTTTACCATTATCAATGAAAGGGAAAGAAAATCCCAGTTTGGGTTGTCCCAAGAAGGGTTATAGAGGGGAAATCTGCCAATGGGGGTCACTAGTTCTGATGACCCAGATGATAACCAGGGGTTTTCTCATTTTGAAGAGATTTCCTCTCATTTCCTGTTTTGGCTATGGGAAAGGAAGTGAAGGCAAATCTCCCCAACACGACACGGATGACAAAAAAACTCTGTCCTGTTTACCATTATCCTGTGAAAGTGAAAATGAAATAAAATCCCAAATTTGGGGTTGTCCCCAGAACAGTAATAAAGGGGAAATCTTCAAATGGGAACACGAGTGTTCTGGTTATTAAATTCCCCTAATTTGTATGGATTTTCTTCCACTTCCTGTTTTGACTATGGGACAGAAAGTGAAGGTAAATCTCTCCAATGCAGCACAGATGGCAAAAAATAAAGCAACAGAGGTTATAACCCTCCCTTACTCTATCCAAAATGAAAAGAACATTTTTTGCCTATAGTTCTACTTTAATTTAATACTCTATTAGTAAAACATAGGACAAGCATACAGATATGATTTTCCTGTTCTGCATACTTTTCTCAAGTGTTGAAGCTAAGTTTGCTTAACCACTTACCCACTGGGCACTTAAACCCCCTTCCTAACCAGACCAATTTTCAGCTTTCGGTGCTCTCACACTTTGAATGACAATTACTCAGTCATGCAACACTGTACCCATATGAAATGTTTGTCCTTTTTTTCACACAAATAGAGCTTTCTTTTGGTGGTATTTAATCACTGCTGGGTTTTTTATTTTTTGCGCTATAAATCCAAAAATACTGAAAATTCGGTAAAAAAATAAATAAATAAATTCTTTGTTTCTATTCAAAGTTATTGCATAGTATTGGCAGAGTATTGCAGTGTTGCACAGTGGGTGGCAGAGTATTGCACAGTGGTGGCAGAGTATTGCACAGTGGTGGCAGTATAGCTGTCACTGACCAGCGCTGTGGGCACTACACAATCAGCCCACAGCGCTGGTCCCATCTCTCCCCCTTTTCCGCTTCTCCCCTCTCACTGTACCGATCGGTACAGAGAGGGGAGGGAGGAACTGGCGTCATGACGTGACGCCGGTTTGTGTACATGTGATCGCTCCATCATTTGACGGAGCGATCACGTGGTAAACGGCCGCTATCAGCGGGCATTTACCGTGATGTTCACGGATGTTCCCGAGTGCGCGCCCCAGGGGGCGCGCGGGAGCAAGTTTCTGGGAGGACGTCCACCCAGAATAAGCCGACCGCGCTGTAGCCGTCTTTCGGCTATGGCCCGGTCGGCATGTGGTTAAAGTAGAACTATAGGCAAAACTTTTTCTACATTTTGGTTAGAGTAAGGGAGGGTTGTAATCCCTGTCAGATTTTTTTCCCGCCATCTGTGTCCCATTGCAAAGATTTCCCTTCACTTCCGGTCCCATAGCCAAACATGAAGTGAGAGGAAATCCCTGCAAATCAAAGGAATTGCAAACTGGGGGCACTGAAGCAGGCTCGCTCCCAAGCCATTGCTCTATGTGTCCATTCACACACGGAGCGTGACTCGGTCCTGCCCCCACTCTCTCCTCATTGGCTTGACGACTGTGATTGACAGTAGCAGGAGCCAATGGCTCTCACTCCTGTCTCAGCCAAAGAGGAGGAAGAGACTTGGGAGAGCCGCTGCTCTAGTGCACATCGCTGGATCATGATGGGGCTCAGGTAAGTATTAGGGGAGCCCGGGGGGGAGGCTGCTACACACAAAAGGTTTTTTACCTTCATGCATAGAATGCATGAAGGTAAAACACCTTTAGCCTTTACAACCACTTCAAGGGCCCACTCACATTTGTGCAGCAATTGAAAATAATGGGCTGCCAATGCACCAAAAATTGCATGTGTCACAAAATTTCTAATGCAATAAACTGTGGTGTTCTGTTGAAAAAATTAATGGCACTTCAACACATACAGTATAACGTCTGTTGCAGTATGGAACAGGTTCTTGCAATGAATTGATATAAATGGGCCCTTAAAGCCCTCCTTCTGGAAATATGAAAATGTTCCCTTGCAGTGGAGTTGTGCCTGTACTGTAAGGGGTTAATTGCTTATTTAGATCTATGGAACTTGGTATCCTAGAAAAAACACATGAACGTGAGTGATATATATTGCTGCCACCCCAAATGGGTCATAATATGGAACAGTCTCCCCCAGTGGGGTTTTTCCGCAGCAGGATTCAAGTCATTGAATTGGTTTATAAAAGATTATATTTAGAAAATGTAACAACAGGTTATAAGCACACATAAAAAAATATGAGCTCTGGTCAGAGATAAGCGTTGAGTTATTCAGCTTTACAATATTGTAATCATACAGCAATAGTTATCAATATTTAAAATGCTAATTCCAACGTGTTTCAACATGCATGATCAAAGTCTTCCTCAGGGGATCAATTTGCTGTCAAGAAATATGTACAATCATTATTTTTTTATGTATCAACAATGTAAATTTTCATAATGTAAAATCCCTCTATATACAAGGGCAAATGGCAAAGACAACATATTTACCAATGAAGGATACACACAGAAAATCTCCTGGGCGGGGTTCCCTCTAAAGTCAGTCAGCAATCCTATTGGGACTTGGTAAAGGAGATTTACTTTACCCAGTCCTCCGCGTTGCTAGATCGGTCCTTGCAGCGCCTTCTCCCCTACGCTCTGGAAGTCTAAGGTTCTGACATCATCAAGACCAATTCAGGGTCCATAACTGTGCAATGGATGTGATAACGCAGAGGGAAAGTCCACCATTGGAACATGGGGGGGGCGCTATACTGGCAATCAGAGGATCAGGTAAGTTAAAGAACTTATCCTCTCCTGTAGACTAAATGCGCACTTAAGGGCACTTTCACACTGGCAGCGCCCGGGCATCGGCTTTACCAACGTTTTTTTATTTTCAAGTTTTCTGAAGTTGCGCTTTAATGAAAGGAATTCTGTAGAATCTGTACATATGCAGATAAACGGATGTAAACTAGTCACCCAAATAATTAGCTGTCTCTGTACATCCCACTATCACTGGAGATCAACAAGTGACATGTCTGTGCTCTTCTCACTATTGACATTTTTAAAATACTAAAGAACAAGAGGAGTCACACAGATCCCAATTTTTTTAAATTCATTCACATATGATGTTTTTGTAAAATGATTTTGGCGGGTTACAAAGTCAGATTTTAATAGTTTTGATTTTTTAAACTCTGAGGATTGGATGTGGCTTGGGTTTGCACACTTACATCCCGAGATCATTTCATTTCCTACTTTGCAGAGTTCATGAACAAGAAAAGTTGAATAAACATGCTGCTGATGTTTATTTTCCCATGTAGCATTGTGGTTAGATCATACGGTAATATTGTAGGTCATGTATACAGTGTGCAAAGGTGGAGGAAATGTTCCACACTGCATTCATTGTTAAAGTAAAAGGAGACAGGATACTGCAGCTGGATGGAAAAAAACTTTGACTGGTAGAAATCCGCCTGTGTTATTGCCAAAAAGTAATAAAGATTTGATTTTAAATATACTGTATATTTGTATGATGATTTAAATTAGTTTATTGATATTAACTATTTATTTTTACTCTGTATTCTAAAGGCTGTTTTTAATTTTTATTTTGAACATGTGACCAGCAGCAGAGGACTAGATGCTCTTCCTGCTTATATTTCCCGGCAGACAGGCTGGGAAAGATCTGGGTCATGTGACAGCTGTATATCCATTAGGAAAATGTACTTAGATGTTCTTTTATTAAAATAATTAGAGTGTCATCATCCATATACAGAAATAGAAGGGACAATGTAAATTAAACAGTGTGTGTTTAGTATCACTTTAAGTACTGAATTATGGAAGTTGTGCTCAAAAGGCCGGCAAAAATCGAATTACCAGTCTCTGGTATTGCCTGAAGTCTCCCTGCAGCCAATCTTATCCCATTACTGACTTACCATGTCTTATTCTGAATGGTGTCTCCGTGTGGAGGTGGCCATCTTGGAAAAGGCAGGGCTTTGTTTCCTTATGTCAGAGCCTCCAGCAATGAGAACAGTGAGCAGCATAGTAGTGATATCATCAGATCTCCTGAGACTAGCAGTTAGAGGCAGCAGTGCCTTAGATCTCACACTGCAGATATACAGCTATGAGGCTACAGGGCTGGTGCAAGGATTTTTGAGACACTAGGCAAAACCTAATTTTGCCACCCCCCGTTGGCGCCACACCTGACTCCACACCCTTTGCCCTGCCCATGTATATCCCACCTTTTTAATGAAGCGCCCATCAAATGCAGCCTCACCAGCGCCCATCAAATGCAGCCTCACCAGCGCCCATCAAGTGCAGCCTCACCAGCGCCCATTAAGTGCAGCCTCACCAGCGCCCATCAAATGCAGCCTCACCAGCGCCCATCAAATGCAGCCTCACCAGCGCCCATCAAATGCAGCCTCACCAGCGCCCATCAATGCAGCCTCACCAGTGTCCATCAAATGCAGCCTACCAAGGAGGGGGGATGGGGGGGCATGTCTGCTGCCAGTAGCTTTAGCACTTGAGTGCGCTGCCGGCGATGTTCAGGACAGGCCAGGAGGGAGAGCAGCCTCTATGATGGAGGGGGGCCAGGGGATACAGGATTAGGAATCCCGTATGGGCAGAGAGGCAGAGCTGGCTGGCTGTGGTCATGTCATGGACAGCAATCACAGGTCACTAATGACTGATCAGAGGTGCACAGCAGGGATGTTTGCTTCCATTCATTCGAGAGTCGGGACACAGACACAGTCCTCAGCCACCATTGAACGCATGATACTATGTCCGAACTGAGCTGCGGGTGCCTGCTGATGCTGAGACTTAGTTGCTTGGCTGCAGAGGGAGGAGAGTAGGAACACCAGTGGCTGGGCGCCCTAGGCAGCAGTACGCCCTAGCCAGCTGCCTAGTGGTAGCACTGGCCCTGTGAGGCTACAGAACATGAATGCCTAGGCACACTCATATACAAGGAAGTACACTGTTATATTCAGGAGGAGTTTCAGACTAAAGGTAGACTTTTCAGGTGACTGCTTGGGCACAATTAATTAGTT
This sequence comes from Lithobates sylvaticus, assembly GCA_028564925.1. Lineage (NCBI taxonomy): Eukaryota > Metazoa > Chordata > Amphibia > Anura > Ranidae > Lithobates > Lithobates sylvaticus. The sequence goes on from CM053038.1 coordinate 101,519,590, forward strand.
TGGGAGCACACGGAGGACCTTACAAGAAAGCAGAAAAACACAATAAGACCCTTTTCACACTGGGGTGGTTTTCATGCGCTTTAGTGCTAGAAATAACACTGCAGTGTGACGTTTCACACTAGGGCGGTGTGCTTATGGGACTTTACCAAAAGCAGCATCTTTGGGGCGGGTTGGGAGCGCTGTATTTAGTACTCCCAAAATGCCCAGCCCATTGCAATGAATGGGCAGCGTTTCCAAAGTGCCCTAAAAGCGATTTAAAGCACTGCGAAATGGGAGTTTTTAACCTTTTTTTGGTGTTAAAACCGCCCCGCTAGTGGGCGAAAATTGTTTCTAAACAGCGCTAAAGCGCCACTAAAACAAGCGGTTCTAACAGTGAGCGCTGTCAGTGTGAAGGGAGTCTTAGAAATAATTTCATGGAAAACTAGATTTGTACAGCCATTAAAGTGGAACTTTACTCTCGCAATCAGCATTAGTAAATAGATAGGGAAGTATATCATATTTACTTGTTTCTTCAGTTACTTCCTGGTTTCCAGGCCTACATCCCAGGAGTCTTCAGAAGAGGAGGAGGAGTTTTCTCAGCTAAGCACACCCTTGTGGGCAGGTGGATTCCAGGAAGTAAATGCTACATGAATCATCTGCCCTTACTTAAGATGGCCACTGCCACTTTGATTTCTAAGTGGTTTCTCAAAAAAATAAAGCTTTGGGATGGGGGAGTTTGCGTTGAATATTAAAAGTGAATTAAATTGTGTTTTTGGTTTGTGGTGCTCAGATGCAGTGAAGATACGCTTCTATTCATAATTCTTAATTTAAAATATGACATCAGTTCTCAAAAAATACTATAATATCATTTGTTCTTGGTTTCTTCACCATCATCGGCCCTTCTGATTATTCTGCTCCTGCTCAGTTACAGAGTATTGGTGAATCAGTTGATGTTTTGTGATCTCTATGACTAATTTGTTAATGTTTAATAAAATTTCCTGTTTTTACTTTGCACATTTATACCTGTATTATATCTATAAAATGCCCCCACCTTTACAAATTGAATGTCTATTGTGTTAAAAACAAGACTGTAGGCTGCCATCTGTTAGTTAATTAATTCAATGATAATTCCATAAACAGTACGGTAATCAGTACAGGAAATTGCTTTATGCATTTACATTGTTACAGTCAAGGGTTTTTTTTTTTGCACAACACTAAATTTCAGTGCCTTGAAAAAATATTCATACCCCTTGAACCAAAAACGTAAATGTATTTTATTGGGATTTTATGTGATTGACCAACACAAAGTGGCACATAATTTTGAAGTGGAAGGAAAATGATAAATGGTTTTTTAATTTTTTTTACAAAGAAATATGTGAAAGTGTGGCGTGCATTTGTATTCAGCCCTCTTTAGGGCTCTTTCACACGGGGCGGATCAGTGCAGATCCGCCCCGTGGATATCCGCTTGCTCAGCGGGGATCGCCGGAGCGATCTCCGCTGAGCAGGAAGATGACATGTCCGTCTCTGCACACTGTGCAGGGACGGACCTGTCACAGCGCCTCTCTCCCCTATGGTAGATCGGGTGACGACGGACCGTAGAGTCCGTCATCATCCGATCTGCAGACGGATGGAAAAATAGGGTTTTCCTCCGTCTGCAGAAACGGACCATAGCGGGCACGGACGAGATCGGGTGTCAGCGGATGTTCATCCGCTGACACCCGCTATCCCATAGGGATACATGTATGTCCGTTTTGCATCCGAAAATGGAAGGATGAAAAACGGACATGCGGACCGTCCGTGTGAAAGAGCCCTTAATCTGATACCCTTAACTAAAATTTAGTGGAACCAATTGTCTTCAGAAGTCATCTAATTAGTAAATAGAGTCCACCTGTGTGTAATTTATTCTCTGTATAAATGCAGCTGTTCTGTGAAGCCCTCATAGGTTTGTTAGAGAACCTTAGTGAACAAACAGCATCATGAAGGCCAAGGAACACACCAGACAGGTCAGGGATAAAGTTGTGGAGAGGTTTAAAGCAGGGTTAGGTTATAAAAAAAATATCCCAAGCTTTGAACATTCTCACAGAGCACTGTTCAATCCATCAGCCGCAAATGGAAAGATTATGGCACAGTTGCAAACCTACCAAGACAGGCTGGGCAAGGAGAGTATTAATCAGAGAAGCAGCCAAGAGGCCCATGGTAACCCTGGAGGCAGGGCCGATCCTTCCCGGGGCGCAGCGGGTGCACCGCACCCCAGCGCTGTATTTTAAACCAGCAGAGGGGCGCCGGCCGAAGCTGAGCGCACTGGCTTGCTAGAATCGCCGGCCGCCCAGCCGGCGGCTAGCTAGCAGCCAGTGACGTCAGTGAGAGACCGCGGCCGCCCCAGCATTCAGAGCGCGCCGCGGCCTCCCCAGGATTCATTGCGCGCCGCCTCCGCGTCTAGGGTATAAGCTCCGCCCACCTCTGCCATGTTCTTTAGGCAGCGTGGCTCAGAGGGGGCGGAGTGAACGAAGCGGGAGCGTAGAGAGAGCTGAAGAGAGAGCTGCTTGTTGCCAAGCTTCTGTGAGACGAGTGACCCCTGCACTGCACCAGGAAGTAAGTGACAAAGTTGTGCCCATCAAGCGCCCACTGTGTCCATTAAAAGCTGCCACTGTGCCCATCCAACGCCCACTGTGCCCATCCAACGCCCACTGTGCCCATCCAAAGCTGCCACTGTGCCCATCAAACGCCCACTGTGCCCATCAAACGCCCATCATGCCCATCAAAAGCTGCCTCTGTGCCCACAAAACGCCCACTGTGCCCATCAAAAGCTGCTACTGTGCCCATCAAACGCTGCCACTGTGCCCATCAAACGCTGCCACTGTGCTCATCAAACGCCGCCACTGTGCCCATCAAACGCCGCCACTGTGCCCATCAAATGCCGCCACTGTGCCCATCAAAAGCTACCACTGTGCCCATCAAACGCTGCCACTGTGCCCATCAAATGCCGCCACTGTGCCCATCAAACGCAGCCACCGTGCCCATCAAAAGCAGCCACCGTGCCCATCTAACGCAGCCACCGTGCCCATCTAACGCAGCCACCGTGCCCATCTAACGCAGCCACCGTGCCCATCTAAAGCAGTCACCGTGCCCATCTAACGCAGCCACCGTGCCCATCTAACGCAGCCACTGTGCCATCAAACGCTGCCACGGTGCCATCAAACGCTGCCACGGTGCCATCAAACGCTGCCACTGTGCCCATCAAACGCAGCCACTGTGCCATCAAACGCAGCCACTGTGCCATCAAACGTAGCCACTGTCCCATCAAACGCTGCCACTGTCCCATCAAACGCTGCCACTGTGCCCATCAAACGCTGCCACTGTGCCCATCAAACGCTGCCACTGTGCCCATCAAATGCAGCCACTGTGCCCATCAAATGCCGCCACTGTGCCCATCAAATGCCGCCACTGTGCCCATCAAATGCCGCCACTGTGCCCATCAAAAGCAACCACTGTGCCCATCAAACGCCGCCACTGTGCCCATCAAATGCCGCCACCGTGCCATCAAAAGCAGCCACCGTGCCCATCTAACGCAGCCACCGTGCCCATCTAACGCAGCCACCGTGCCCATCAAACGATGCCATCAAACGCTGCCACGGTGCCATCAAACGCTGCCACTGTGCCCATCAAACGCTGCCACTGTGCCATCAAATGTAGCCACTGTGCCATCAAATGTAGCCACTGTGCCATCAAACGCTGCCACTGTGCCATCAAACGCTGCCACTGTGCCATCAAACGCTGCCACTGTCCCATCAAGCGCCGCCATTGTGCCCATCAAATGCCGCCACTGTGCCCATCAAAAGCAGCCACCGTGCCCATCTAACGCAGCCACCGTGCCCATCTAACGCAGCCACCGTGCCCATCTAACGCAGCCACCGTGCCCATCTAACGCTGCCACGGTGCCATCAAACGCTGCCACGGTGCCATCAAACGCTGCCACGGTGCCATCAAACGCTGCCACGGTGCCATCAAACGCTGCCACTGTGCCCATCAAACGCAGCCACTGTGCCATCAAACGCAGCCACTGTGCCATCAAACGTAGCCACTGTGCCATCAAACGCTGCCACTGTGCCATCAAACGCTGCCACTGTCCCATCAAGCGCTGCCACTGTGCCCATCAAATGCAGCCACTGTGCCCATCAAATGCAGCCACTGTGCCCATCAAATGCAGCCACTGTGCCCATCAAATGCAGCCACTGTGCCCATCAAATGCAGCCACTGTGCCATCAAATGCTGCCACTGTGCCCATCAAATGCAGCCACTGTGCCATCAAATGCTGCCACTGTGCCCATCAAACGCTGCCACTGTGCCCATCAAATGCAGCCACTGTGCCATCAAACGCTGCGACTGTGCCCATCAAACACAGCCACTGTGCCATCAAATGCAGCCACTGTGCCCATCAAACGAAGGGGGGTTGAGCAGACGGGGAGGGGGGTAATTGTGCAGACTGGGGAAGGGGGGATTGTTCAGACTGGGGGGGGTAATTGTACAGACTGGGGGAAGGGGGGATTGTGCAGACTAGGGGGGGGGGTAATTGTGCAGACTGGGGGGAGGTGGGCTTGTGCAGACTAGGGGTATGGGGGATTGGGCAGATGGGGGTAAGGGGGATTGAACAGACTAGGGGGAGTTGTGCAGAATGGGAGGGGCTGGAGAACAGAGTAGCGAGCGCAGAGGAAACTCCCAGAGTCTTGGAGGCAGGCAGAGGCATGGCACACCAGGGAGTCATGACACACGTGACTGGCTCAGGTTGTGGGGCTAGATGCTGGTTTGCAACAACTTGATCCCAGGACCAGGAGCATCAGCCCCCCAGGAGGCCATGCAAGGACCTGCTGAGCTGACATCGCTGAGATGAGAGACCCTGACACAGCTGACCCCCCCACATCAGGCTGCATTGATGGGCACTGCTGAGGCGGCACTGATGGTCACTGATGAGGCTAAGCGTATGGGCACTGGTGAGCCTGCATTGATGGGCACTGATCGGGCAGTCTCCCACCATTTCTTGTATTATGTCTGCAGTCTCTGGCCATCTCTTGTATCCTGTCTGCAGTCTTTGAAAATCTCCTGTAGTATGTTTGCAGTCTCTGACAATTTCTTGTATCATGTCTGCAGTCTCTGACCATCTTCTGTAGTATTTCTGCAGTCTCTGACCATCTTCTGTAGTATTTCTGCAGTCTCTGATCATCTCTTGTACTATGTCTGCAGTCTCTGACCATCTCTTGTACTATGTCTGCAGTCTCTGACCATCTCTTGTACTATGTCTGCAGTCTCTGACCATCTCTTCTACTATGTCTGCAGTCTCTGACCATCTCTTCTACTATGTCTGCAGTCTCTGACCAGCTCTTCTACTATGTCTGCAGTCTCTGACCATCTCTTGTATCATGTCTGCAGTCTGTGACCAGCTCTTGTATCATGTCTCCAGTCTCTGACCAGCTCTTGTATTATGAAAATAGATAGTGCAGCGCTTATAAAATTAGATGTCCCTGCTTCACATGAAGCTGTGCAGGCAATGTAATCCTGCAAGCAGACCGTGTGTGGCAGAAAATAATGAAAAGACACTTTTCCAGTGAATTTGAATATTAGAGCATGTCAAATGACATGACAAATAGTGACAATCTCTAAAAGTAAATGATTAAAACCTAAAAAGGTGTATATATATATATATATATATCTCAACAGGATGATCATGTGAACACACCAAAATTTTAATGTATTACCAGACCCTTATCCGTGTGGTAAATAAATCTGTGAAAAAACTCTCCTGAACGCAAGAGAGGCAATTTACAAATATTTTAATGAGTAAAACGTGAATGTATAGATTACATGCGATTCACCAGAAATCGCAGGGAAACAGACTAATATTAGGATAAGTGCATTATTCTTTTGATAAGAAAATTATTTTTGTGCAAAAACACTCATAAACAAATAAATTCAACAATATTATCTGGATGAGTTCTATTCAAAGCTAAATAGTCCCAAATTGATAGAGTCGCTTTAATTCATGCAACAGTCCTGTGAGACTAGTATCTAATTAACTTTAAGAATATAATGTAAGGCTATCCCAAAACATATACGGAACTAATGTCCATTTTTATGGTGAAGTCCATAGACTCATAAACCGTGAGATGTAAATGCGATAGCACCAGAAGAGAAATGGTGGAGATGCTTGTAGCTTTGAATAGAACTCATCCAGATAATATTGTTAAATTTATTTGTTTATGAGTGTTTTTGCACAAAAATAATTTTCTTATCAAAAGAATAATGCACTTATCCTAATATTAGTCTGTTTCCCTGCGATTTCTGGTGAATCGCATGTAATCTATACATTCACGTTTTACTCATTAAAATATTTGTAAATTGCCTCTCTTGCGTTCAGGAGAGTTTTTTCACAGATTTATTTACCACACGGATAAGGGTCTGGTAATACATTTAAATTTTGGTGTGTTCACATGATCATCCTGTTGATATATATATATATATATACACCTTTTTAGGTTTTAATCATTTACTTTTAGAGATTGTCACTATTTGTCATGTCATTTGACATGCTCTAATATTCAAATTCACTGGAAAAGTGTCTTTTCATTATTTTCTGCCACACACGGTCTGCTTGCAGGATTACATTGCCTGCAGAGCTTCATGTGAAGCAGGGACATCTAATTTTATAAGCGCTGCACTATCTATTTACATTTCTTCCATACAATTGTGTCTAATTGTTGTGCCAGCAGCTAATCCTAGTCTGGTTTGGCGCAGTATTTCTCCCTATTTTTTATCTCTTGTATTATGTCTGCAGTCTCTGACCATCTTTTGTATTATGTCTGCAGTGTCTGACCATCTTATGTATCATGCCTGCAGTCTCTGACCATCTCCTGCATCATGTCTGCAGTCTCTGACCATCTCTTGTATCATGTCTGCTGTCTCTGACCATCTCTTGTACTATGTCTGAAGTCTCTGACCATCTCTTGTACTATGTCTGCAGGCTCTGACCATCACTTGTATTATGTCTGCAGTCTCTGACCATTTCTTGTATCATGTTTGCAGTCTCTGACCATTTCTTGTATCATGTTTGCAGTCTCTGACCATCTCGTTCTCTTTATTGTTAAGAGATCATGGGAGGATACCAGGTTAACAAAGACTCCTTAGGGGAGCATATCTGTGTTTGAGTCGTTGCCATAGAAACATTTGCAAAAGGGGAGGAGTTAGTAAGATGACCACGCCCACGTGGGGGCGCCCAAAATATTTCTGCACCCAGGCGTCTGTGACCCTAGGATCGGCCCTGCCTGGAGGAGCTGCAGAGATCCACAGCTCAGGTGGGAAAATCTGTCCATGGGACAACTATTAGTCGTGCACTCCACAAATCTGGCCTTTATGGAAGATAGGCAAGAAGAAAGCTTTTGTTGAAAGAAAGCAATAAGAAGTCCCGTTTGCAGTTTGTGAGAAGCCAGGTGGGGGACACAGCAAACATGTGGAAGAAGGTGCTCTGGTCAGATGAGAGCAAAATTGAACTTCATGGCCTAAAAGCAAAACGCTATGTGTGGTGGAAAACAAACACTTCACATCACCCTGAACACACCATCCTCACCGTGAAACATGGTGGTGACAGCATCATGTTGTGGGGATGCTTTTCTTATTTTCTTCAGCAGGGACTGGGAAGCTGGTCATAGTTCATAGGAAGATGGATGGAGCCAAAACAGGGCACTCTTAGATGAAAACCTGTTAGAGTCTGCAATAGACTTCCAGCAAGACAACGACCCTAAACATACAGCCAGAGCTACAATGGAATGGATTAGATCAAAGAATATTCATGTGTTAGAATGGCCCAGTCAAAGTCCAGACCTATATCCAATTGGGACTCTGTGGCAAGACTTGAAAATTGCTGTTCACCCTCTCCATCCAATCTGACAGAGCTTGGGCTATTTTGCAAAGAAGAATGGGCAAAAATATTACTCTCTAGATGTGCAAAGCTGGTAGAGACATCACCAAAAAGACTTAATTGGGGATGCAGCGAAAGTTGGTTCTACAAAGTATTGACTCAGGGGGGCTGAATACGAATGCACATCACACTTTTCACATATTTATTTGTTAAAAAAAAATGTAAAATCATTTATAATTTTCCTTCCGCTTCACAATTATGTTCCACTTTGTGTTGGTCTATCACATAAAATCCCAATAAAATACATTTACGTTTTTGGTTGTAACAAAATGTGGAAAATTTCAAGGGGTATGAATACTTTTTCAAGGCATTGTATATCATACATTTACATCTGTGGTAAGTCTGCCACAGGTATCTTCTCCTTACACCTAGAAACTGATAATCTGCTAGTTTATGGAAAGCCAAGAACTTCTGAATGAAAAATACATCTCATCACAATTGCATTCTGGATGGAGGGTTAGAATTAAACATGTGCAATTCGTTTTGTTTCAAGAAGTTCGGACAAAATTTTCATTATTCTGAGATTCCGATGTAATCAAATCCCTGAATCAAATTTGTTACAAATTTCAACGAATCCAAAATGAATTATAATGAAACGATTCATCCGAATTCTAAAATAAATTTGAATTTGAAATGGAAACATGTTGAAATAAATACTGTAAGGTTTAAAAGTGAAATTAGATGATGATTCCTACCTAGGCTGCTTTACAGAACAGAACAGAATAGAATAGAAAAGAATAGAAGTGAATAGAAAATAAAAAAATAGAATAACACAAAATAAATTGGAAAATAAAAGAATAGAATAGAAAATAATGGCATAGAATAGAAAATAATAGAATAGAATACTTTCCATTCCGTTTTATTTTATTACTTTATTTTCTATTCTGTTTTATTCTATTCTATTCCTTTATTTTCTATTCAATTTTTTTATTCAATTATATTCTTTTTCTATTCTATTTTTTATTCTATTCTATTCCTTTATTTTATATTCTATTCTTTTCTTTTATATTCTATTTTATTATATTATTTTATTCTATTCTGTTTTATTGTATTATATTATTTTATATTCTAGCAGCCTAAGTAGGAATCATGATCTTATTTCTCATGATTTTTATTTTATGCCTTACTGTATTTTTTTGCAATATGTTTCCATTTTAAATTGATTTTAAAATTCAATTAGAAAATAATGAATATGTTGTCCCATTGAGGAGATTCCCTTCACTTTCTGTCCCATGGCCAAAAAAGGAAGTGAAAGGAAAGCCCTCCTAAGTGAGGAAATCCCTTGTTGTCATCAGAACTAGTGTCTGCATTGGAAGATTCTTCCTCTCTTCCTCTTCTGGTGAAAACACCAAATTTGGGGTTTTCTTTCACTTTTCTAGTCACAGCATACACGTTCATTTTATAACATCAACATAGCAAACCAGTTATATTTGACCGTCCAATATAAAAATCTCCTTTCGTGTTGTCTGTCTGCTGGTCATCTCTTTCTACAACTGGATTCCCGGCATACTTTGCAGCTTCTCCTCTGCAGTTTGCTTTCAGTTTTTAAGAACTACATATCCCATGGTACTCTTCTGCCTGCATGCCGTGATTCCTGTACTGACCCTGCCTCCTGAAACTCCTCCTCTCATTGCCTCAGTAGTTCAGAAGGCAGGTGTTTTGTCAGATTAGGCAACCCGTCAGATTTGTGATGTTCCATCACGGCCATCTTGCTACACCCGCACTTGGCCGCAGTTAGGCCACTTTCACACTGAGGCACTTTACAGGTGTTTTAGTGCTAAAAATAGTGCCTGCAAAGTGTCTCTCCTGTCACTCCAGTGTGAAAGCCTGAGTGCTTTCACACAGGAGCGGTACGCTTGCAGGACGTTAGAAAAGGTCCTGCAAGCAGCATCTCCGGGGCGGTTTAGGAGTGGTGTATACACTGCTCCTAAAGCACCCCTGCCCATTGAAATGAATGGGCAGCGCTGCTACAGTGCTTCTGCAGCGGCGATATACGGGCCCTATTAACCCCTTCTTTGGCCGCCAGCGGGGGTTAAAAGCACCCCGCTAGCAGCCGAAGAGTGCCGCTAAAACGACGGTAAAGCGTCGCTAAAACTAGCAGTGTTTTACCGCCGACACACTCACTGCCCCAGTGTGAAAGTAGCTTAAAGGAGTTGTAAAGCAAGTTTTTTTTTATCTTAATGCATTCTATGCATTAAGATAAAAAAAACTTCTGCGTGTAGCAGCCCCCCAGCACCCCCTAATTACCTGAGGTCCTTCTCTCTGCAGCAATGTCTATGAGTGCTTTAGCTGTCCCAGACACGCCTCCTGATTGGTTGAAATTAAGCATTGGCACCATTGGCTCCCGCAGCTGTTAATCAAAACCTGTCAGCCAATCAGGGGAGAAAGGGGTCAAGGCTGGGTCGGGGCTCCGTGTCTGAATGGATACACGCAGCTCTGACTCGGCTCGGGTGCCCCCTGTAGCAAGCTGCTGTCTGAGCGGGGCACTCAATAGATGTGAGGGACCCGACAAGAGGAGGATCAGGAGTGCTCTATGCAAAACCTGCTGCACAGAGGAGGTAAGTATAACATGTTTGTTATTTATAAAAGAAAAAACGAGCCTTTACAATCACTTTAAGGCTACAGTGAGAAGACGGCAAGCAGACATATTTTTACACCCACCGGAGTCTTGCATTTCACACTTATTTTTACCAGTAAACTCACCTTATATAGTAAAGTACAGTATTTAAAAATCCATTTGACTGTTTAGATGTTGAATTTTGAAAGCAGCGGCAAGCCTGCTAATCTGACAGAAAACCGCTGCTTTGAAAAATCAACATCAAAACAGTCTTACAGATTTAAAAATACTGAATTTCACTATATAAGCTGAGTTTACTGTTAAAAATAAGTGTGAAATGCAAGACTCAAGTGGGTGTAACAAGATGCTGCCTTCTCAATGTATCCTTACTGTGGACGAGTGCGGGGTGTAGCAAGATGGCGCAGTCGGAACGCCACTTCCGTTACAAAATCTGACGGGTCGCCTAATCTGACGAAACACAGGCTCTGTGCAATGTGTGACACATCAGTGCCTACTCACAGGATATAAGGAATATGTGTCACATCATTCAAGAAAGAAAATGTGTGGGGATCTTCATAAAGTAGTTTTACAAACTTCAAGATTGTTCAGATTAATAGGAGTAGGATAACAATAAGAAAAATAAGGTAACCACTTCAGCCCCGGAAAGTTTACCACCCTTCATGACCAGGCCATTTTCTGCGATACGACGCTGCATTACTTTAACTGACAATTGCGCAATCGTGCGACGATGTACCTAAATACAATAAAACATTTTTAGGACCAGTGACACCAATACATTGATCAGTGCTAAAAATATGCACTGTAACTGTACTAATGACACTGGCCGGGAAGGGGTTAACATCAGGGGCAATCAAAGTGTTAAATGTGTCCCTGGGGGGTGCTTTAACTGTAAGAAGACAGAGATCCGTGTTCCTGCTTAGCAAAAACACAATATCTTTGTCTTCTCCTGTTACTGAATGGCGATCTGCCTTGTTTACATCGGGAACAATCGGCGGGTCACAGGAGACATCGGGTCGGCCGGAGCTGCTGAATGGCTCCCACTGTGTCCATTCATAGTGGGAGCAGGTTACCTGTGGCACACGTGCCCCAGATCCAGAAGATTAAATCACGTACAGGTATGTGATTCCATTCCTGAAAAGAAAAAAACTTAAAAAAAATGTTAATAACAATTTAAAATGAAAAAAATAAAAATTATTATTTTTTTTACTTACCAGAAATGGCTGTTGCTAGGCAGATCGTCCTAATCTGCCTCTTCCAGCTCCGCGGTGATGTTCTCTCCTCTGCTCCGAGCGCCGTCTTCTAGTGAATGGGGCGCGGTGTGTTATGGGAACTGTGTCCCACAACACATTGCGTTCCCCATTCACAAATTCGACTCGCGCATGCGCAGTAGGAAACGGGCAGCCGTTTCCCTTACTGAGGATGTCGGCGCTGGAACCGGATCGCCGAGGGACATCTCGGCCTCCACGACCGACATCGGCACCCTGGGAGGGTAAGTGTACTTATTAAAGCGGTGTTTCACCTAAAAAGAAAATTTTTTTAAAAGTCAGCAGCTAAAAAAAAAGTAGCTGCTGACTTTTAAAAAATTTTTTTTTTAGGTGAAACACCGCTTTAAGGGCTGCGTTGCTGCAGTATATGTACGTGGGGCAGTCCTTAAGCGGTTCATGAAATAAGCATCAAGACAAGAATATTGGAAAAAGTTAGACCTTTGGCCCTTTATTGGGGTTAGAAACATATCAATTAAATCAATAAACCTTTATTTAACCATTTCCCTACCCACCCATTGTCATATGACGTCCGCAGATGGGATCTCCCATCCTGGACGGGCATCATATGACGTCCTCGGCCTCCTGGCGGTATAGGGGGCGCGATGTGGAGCCGATGCGTGTGCCTGGTGGCCGCGATGTCTGACGATCGCTTGTTAGGCCCCTTTCACACATGCGGACCGTACATTAGATCAGTTCAGTCACGTTTTTTTATCATCAGTTGTTGTCAGTAAACATCAGTTTTCATCCATTTTCATTTCTGTTTTTCGTCCGTTTACGTCCGTTTTTCATCCGATTACTTCCGTTTTTTCATTCGTTTTTTATCCGTTCATGTCCGTTTTTTTATCCGTTTATGTCCGTTTTTTATCAGTTTTTTTTTTCAAAACTGTTTTTCATGAATTATGGGAATTTTTTTGATGAAAAACGGATGTCAGTGGATCGGATGTGAATGGATCGTCTGCTAATGTCCGTTTTTCGTCCGTTCCGTTTTTTTACGGAAGACAAAATAGGGTCTTCTTCCATTCAGAAAAACGGACCTTAACGGAGACGGATGTTAATGGACGTTAGCGGATGATCATCCGCTAAAGTCCGCTATCCCATAGACAAGCATTAATGTCCGTTTTCATCCGTAAACGGACATATGAAAAAACGGACGAACGGTCCGCATGTGTGAAAGGGGCCTACAGAGCAGAATCTTGGATCTGTGTGTGTAAACAAACAGATCCATGTCCTGTCAGGGGAGTGGAGACAGATCGTGTGTTCCTAGTATATAGGAACACAGATCGGTCTCCTCCCCTAGTCAGTCCCCTCCCCCTACAGTTAGAATCGCTCCCTAGGTAACACATTTAAACCCTTGATCTCCCCCTAGTGTTAACTCCTTCCCTGCCAGTGACATTTATACAGTAATCAGTGCATGTTTATACTAATAGTGTCAAAAGTTTCCGATATGTCCGCCGCAATGTGACAGTCACAATAAAAATTGCTGCCATTACTAGTAAAAAAATATATATATATATATAATAAAAATGCCATAAATCTATCCCTTATTTTGTAAGCGCTATAACTTTTACGCAAACCAATCAATATACGCTTATGTTTTTTTTTTTTTTTTACCAAAAATATGTAGAAGAATACATATTGGCCTAAACTGAGGAAACATTTTATTATTTTTTTTTTTTAAATTGTAATATTTATTAACCACTTCAGCCCCAGAAGGATTTACCCCCTTCCTGACCAGAGCATTTTTTTCGATTCGGCACTGCGTCGCTTTAACTGACAATTGCGCGGTCGTGCGACGTGGTTCCCAAACAAAATTTACGTCCTATTTTTCCCACAAATCGAGCTTCCTTTTGGTGGTATTTGATCACCTCTGTGGTTTTTATTTTTTGCGCTATAAACAAAAAAAGTGCAACAATTTTGAAAAAAAAACACATTATTTTTTACTTTTTGCTATAATAAATATCCCCCCAAAAAATATAAAAAAAAATGTTTTCCTCAGTTTAGGCCGATACGTATTCTTCTACATATTTTTGGTAAAAAAAAATTGCAATAAGCTTTTATTAATTGATTTGCGCAAAAGTTATAGCGTCTACAAAATTGGGGATAGTTTTATGGCATTTTTATTAATAAGTCTTTTTTTTTTTTTACTAGTAATGGCGGGCGATCAGTGATTTTTATCATGACTGCGACATTTTGGCGGACACATCAGACAATTTTGACACATTTTTGGGACCATTGGCATTAATACAGCGATTGGTGCTATAAAATTGCATTGATTACTGTAAAAATATCACTGGCAGTGAAGGGGTTAACCACTAGGGGGCGGGGAGGGGTAAAGTGTTCCTAGGGGCGTGTTTCTAACTGTCTGGGGGCGTGGCTGTGTGTGACACCACACTGATCGCTTCATCGGGAGCAGACGATCAGTGTGCTGTCACTAGTGTGACTTCAAAGTTGCGTGATTTTGCCACGATTCACGGCTCTAATTTTTGCCGCAATTTCAAGGAATGCCTGTGTAAGTGGCATAAAAATCAGACCAAAGTAGTGCCGGGACTACTTTGAAGTCGGAATGACTTGAAGTCGTACTAATATGAATAGCTGTCATTGGAAATCATGGGGAATGAGTTGTCATGCTACTTTGCAGTCCCAAATCGTGGGACAAGTCATATAAGTGTGAAAGGGGCCTAACTCAGCGCTATGGATTTCAAGCTAAGGCAATAACATTTTATAATTAGTACATAAAAACACACAGAAACTACATAAATAACATGTGTGTTAATCAGCAGCCACTTAAAAACAAAATAAATACTATCATATGAAAAAATTCCCGCTGCTTGAAAACTCAATCAGTATTAAAATGTAATCAAAGCGGCGCTCCTGTCAAATCAAATGTATTGACTGGCTAGCATATGCCTATACACATATTCGTTCACATATATACCAAGTATTAAATATAAAAAGGCAGAAAAGGGTTATAGTAAAATAACTCAGTGGATGATAAAAAAAGAAAATACAGTCCGGGATGAGTCTAGTTGGTGGACCTAAGGAAATCTGTTGGCGAGTGCACCGTTCACCGCAATCCTCCACACTGTGCTCCACACACCCCGTTGGGGTTTCATCTCACCGGAATGAAGATATAATAAGGCCTCAAACCATCCATGATATTCTGCCCTATACATGGATAAGCTCACACAGGAAAATCTCCAAAACTCAGAAAATAAGGTTAGAAGACTCCTTTTCTTCTAACTCCTGTATGTGTTCACACTCCCAATCAGAGCCGATCGGCCCTATAGGCACACTATGCAAGTTGCTTAGGGCCCCGCCGCTGTGGGGGGGCCCCCAAGACCCAGCATCCCCCCCTGCACCTCTGGCTGGCCGTTTAGAGTGCAGTGAGGTGAGGTGGGAGGAGGTGGAAGGCGGCGAATGGCAGCTCTATGGTGCCTGAGTGGGCAGCGGGATCTCCCTGGGGTTTGTAGTACTCTCAGTGTATACAGTGGAGAGGAGAAGGGAGGGGCCTCTGACCCAGGTATCAGTTTCACTTTCACTCTGCTTGAACACTGTTGCTGATGCCCGGGTCAGATCCCCTCCCCTCTCCGCTGTATACATTCGGAGATAGAACTACTAGCCCCAAGGAGATCCCCCTGCCTGTGGACACCATATAGCTGCCGATCGCCGCCTCCCACTTCCACCATCCAGGTACAGGGGAACCTCTGCAAGGGGGGGAGTCAGCTGTTTGGGGGCCCAAATGTAAGAGGGGGGGCTTTCTGGGGACACTGATGTAAGGACGGGGGCCTCTGGGGACACTGATGTAAGGACGGGGCCCTCTGGGGACACTGATGTAAGGGGGGCCTTCTGGGGACACTGATGTAAGAGGGGGCCCCCTGGGGACACTGATGTAAGAGGGGGCCCCCTAGGGACACTGATGTCAGAGGGGGGGGGCTCTCTGGGGACCCTGGTGTAAGTGGGGGCTCTCTGAGGACCCTGATGTAAGGGGAGGCTCTCTGGGGACCCTGATGTAGGGGGTTACCCTCTGGGGACCCTGATGTAAGTAGGGAGGCTCACTGGGGACCCTGATGTAAGGAGGGGCTCTCTGAGGACACTGATGTAAGGGGGGCTCTCTGGGGACCCTGATGTAAGGAGGGGATTTCTGGGGACCCTGATGTAAAGGGAGGCTCTCTGGGAAACCTAATGTAGGGGGAGGCTCTCTGAGGGCACTGATTTAAGGGGGGCTCTCTGGGGACCCTGATGTAAGGGGAGGCTCTCTGGGGATCCTGATGTAAGGGGAGTCTCTCTGGGGACCCTAATGTAGGGGGAGGCTCTCTGGGGACCCTGATGTAAGGGGGGGGCTCTCTGGGGACCCTAATGTAGGGGGAGGCTCTCTGGGGACCCTGATGTAAGGGGGGGGGCTCTCTGGGGACCCGATGTAAGGGGGGCTCTCTGGGGACCCTGATGTAAGGGGAGGCTCTCTGGGGACCCTAATGTAGGGGGAGGCTCTCTGGTGACCCTGATGTAAGGGGGGCTCTCTGGGGACCCTGATGTAAGGGGAGGCTCTCTGGGGACCCTAATGTAGGGGGAGGCTCTCTGGTGACCCTGATGTAAGGGGGGCTCTCTGGGGACCCTGATGTAAGGGGAGGCTCTCTGGGGACCCTGATGTAAGGGGAGGCTCTCTGGGGACCCTAATGTAGGGGGAGGCTCTCTGGGGACCCTGATGTAAGGGGGGCTCTCTGGGGACCCTGATGTAAGGGGAGGCTCTCTGGGGACCCTAATGTAGGGGGAGGCTCTCTGGTGACCCTGATGTAAGGGGGGCTCTCTGGGGACCCTAAAGTAGGGGGAGGCTCTCTGGGGACCCTAAAGTAGGGGGAGGCTCTCTGGGGACCCTGATGTAAGGGGGGGGGCTCTCTGGGGACCCTAATGTAGGGGGGGGCTCTCTGGGGACCCTGATGTAAGGGGAGGCTCTCTGGGGACCCTAATGTAGGGGAGGCTCTCTGGGGACCCTGGTGTAGGGGGAGACTCTCTGAGGACACTGATTTAAGGGGGGCTCTCTGGGGACCTTGGTGTAAGGAGGGGCTCTCTGAGGACCCTGATGTAAGGGGGGCTCTCTGAGGACCCTGATGTAAGGGGGGATCTCTGGGGACCTCATTCTGTTCTATATTGTTGTACTTATTCTTTGACTGTTTTGTTTAAAGGAGGGAGGATTGTTTTGGGAGCACTGAAGTGTCAGGTGTGACTGTGTGGCAATGGCAAATGGTTTACATAGCTCACGGCATCACGGGTCAAGTAGAGGGCCCCTTAGCAGAATTTTGCTTAGGGCCCCAGGGAGATCAGGATCGGCACTGCTCCCAATTAGGGATGAGCCGAACACCCCCGATTTCGGTTCGCACCAGAACCCACGAATGGACCTAAAGTCTGTGCGAACATAAGAACCCTATTAGTTACAATGGATGCGAACGTTCGAAATAAAAAGTGCTAATTTTAAAGGCTAATATGCATGTTATTGTCATAAAAAGTGTTTGGGGACCTGGGTCCTGCCCCAGGGGACATGTATCAATGCAATTTTTTTTTTTAAAAACGGACGTTTTTTCAGGAGCAGTGATTTTAATAATGCTTAAAGTGAATCAATAAAAGTGTAATATTCCTTTAAATTTCGTACCTGGGGGGTGTCTATAGTATGCCTGTGAAGGGGCGCATGTTTCCTGTGCTTAGAACTGTCCCTGCAAAAAGTGTAGTTTTTGCAGGAAAAAAAGCTATGAATTGACGGCTCTCGTAAAACACAGAGAACAGTCATTCATTGAAAGCCTTTCATAAAAAAAAAAGTCATTGATAAAAACAAAAGCGTGGGGGTCCCCCCAAATTCAATAACCAGGCCCTTCAGGTCTGCTATGGATATTAAGGGGGACCCCAGCCAAAAAAAAAATGGCGTGGGGTCCCCCTCAAAATCCATACCAGACCCTTATCCGAGCACGCAACCTGGCAGGCCGCAGGAAAAGAGGGGGGGGACGAGAGCGCCCCCCTCCCTCCTGAACCGTACCAGGCCACATGCCCTCAACATCTCTCAACAACGTCTGAGACCCCCAAAGCACCTTGTCCCCATGTTGATGAGGACAAGGGCCTCTTCCCCACAACCCTGGCCATTGGTTGTGGGGGTCTGCGGGCAGGGGGCTTATCGGAATCTGGAAGCCCCCTTTAACAAGGGGACCCCCAGATCCCGGCCCCCCCTTTGTGAAATGGTAAGGGGGTACAAAAGTACCCCTACCATTTCACCAAAAAAGTGTCAAAAATTGTAAAAATGACAGGAGACGGTCTTTGACAATTCCTTTATTAAAATCTTCTTTCTTCTGGTCTTCCTTCTTCCTTTCTTCATCCTTCGGTTTATTCATCTTCTCCTTCCGGCATCTTCTTCCATCTTCTTCTTCCATCTTCTTCTTCCTCCGATCCGCTTCTTCTTGCACTGGTCTTCTCGTCCGGCATCTTCTTCCACTGCGTCCGGGTCTCTTTTTGGGCCGCTCCGCGCAATGGGAGGCTCCCGCTGTGTGAGGCTTCGCTGCGTCTGACAGGTCTTTTATAACGGAGAGCGGGGCCACCTGGTGACCCCGCCCCCCACTGATGTCATGGGGAAAGCCATAAGGAATTCCCCATGACGTCCCCGTGCCTTTGTACAATGCTTGGAAAGTGTCAGAACACTGAAAAATTAAAGTGTTACTAAACCCAGTATTATGGAAATAGTTAATCCGCCCCACCCACAGTACCCACAGCTTATAAATCCTTTTTTCTTGGCTGATCTGTTTATCACAGTTACATTATAATTTGTACCGTTTCTCCAGTGCTGAGAGTTCAGGTAGAAGGAGATTTCCACTGCAGCCTGTATACACGCCCACATGTGTGATGTCAATATCATTGACCTGGCTATCTCCGAGAACAAGTAAATGTTCTCTCCAGCATAAAAGACACAACTGAGCATGTGCAGGTCGGCTACTCTGCCTGTTAGCTGGCCTTCCCCAGGTAGACAGTGCAGGGAGGGAAGGATCTGTACATACAGGATCAAAGAGCCTTTTTGCATAATGCAGAGGATTAACCCCTTAGGTTCCACAGAGAGTATAACAAGCATACTGTTGTGGGTTTAGTAACACTTTAATTCCTTCCTTGTGTGCTCTCCAGCATGCCTTATATAGGAAAGAGGACCTGGTGGTGGGAAATGAACCCTGCCCACAACTTTACCATCTTACCCAGGATACACTAATCACCTCAAATGACACTTCAGAACTGCCCAGAACGTCATCTTCCAGGCATCTCCCCGCCCCCTAATGTTGCAGCAGCCAATGACAAGCTGGACCGTGTGGGGAGACCGCCAGAGCCACTCACTCTGCTATTGGCACATTAGCCTGCAGGTTGACAACTGGGTAGAAGTGAGCACGGTGGGCGTGTCTGTGCCCCGGACAGAGTCTGGGTGGAAGTTGACTGGTTGGGTAAAAGTAAGCATGGTGGGCGTGTCTAAGTCCGGGCAGAGTCCTCCTGGTTGGGTAGAAATGAGCACGGTGGGCGTGTCTAAGTCCGGGCAGAGTCGTCCTGGTTGGGTAGAAGTGAGCACGGTGGGCGTGTATATTTGTCCTGGCAGAGTCTGTCTGGTTGGATAGAAGTGCACACGATGGGCGTGTCTATGTCCGGGCAGCGTCTGCCTGATTGGGTAGAAGTGAGCACGGTGGGCGTGTGTGTGTCCGGGCAGAGTCTGGTAGAAGTTGTGTAGTAGTTTCCGGTGAGAAGTCTGAGGAGGACGTCGGTACCGGGAAGCGGCGGGGCCTGTATCAGATTAGGGAGGTCGGTGAGTGTGCGGTGTACCCGGGCTGATACTGGTGTAGAAGTTCTGGCGCTGTCCTGGAATAGAAGGGCTGAGAATTGTAGTTCTTCAGTTGTGTCAGACATAAGGTAGGGAGGGTTATGCTCGGCACACTCATACCCGGTGTATTGGGGTGTACAGAGGACACTCCCCGTCCTCTCTGCAGAGCTCACAGACCTCTCTGGCCATATTGGGGACTCCATACATTAATCTGTATCGTCCTTATTTGTCTGAACGTCTGTATATGGCTAGGGAGTAGGGAAGGGTTAAATCCCTGCTAGGATGTTCAGGTGTGTGTGTGTGAAACTTCCCTTCACTTCCTGTCCCATAAACCCCACAGGAAGTCAGTGGAAATCCCTCAAAGTGATTTTTTTTTTTTTGCTTAGAATAAAAAGATCACGATTCTCTTGGTGTAAAATCTTTCACATTATACAAAAAAAATTGGGCTAACTTTACTGGTCGTTTTTTTTTTTTTTTTTTCTTCATTAAAGTGTAATTCCCCCCCCCCCCCCCCAAAAAAAAAATTGCTTTTGAACGACTGCTGCGCAAATACATTGTGACATAAAATATTGCAACAACCACCATTTTATTCTCTAGGGTTTCTACTTAATTTTTTTATTTTATGTATGTATATGTGTTTTTGGGGTTCTAAGTAATTTTTTAGCAAAAAAAAATCATTTTAACTTGAAACCAACAAATGTCAGAAAAAAGTTTTAAGTGGTTAAACTTCCCTCATTTACACACCAAAGTGTATTCCTTTGATCTAAAGGACAAATCGTTACAATGCTTATACTTAAAGTGGTTGTATAATCCTTTCTTTGAACTTTTACCTACAGGTAAGCCTATAATAATAAGGCTTACCTGTAGGTAAAATTAATATGTCCTAAACCTGTACGGTTTAGGAGATATTTTCCATGCAGCTGCTGACGTCATGCGGCGCATGCGCTGTTAAGGTCCGGCTGAAGGTCCGGCAGAACTGCCAGACCTTGCTGGGAAAAAGACTCCTGCGCACATGCTTCAGCCACTCACAGCGCCAGAGCTGCGATACCTGGAAGACACACCGAGGCAACATGTCAGCTCCCTCGGCGTGGATCGGGTGAGAATACCGGCGCCTTGTTCTGAGTATTTCAGAATGAGCTAGTATGAGCTGCATACTAGCTCATTATGCCTTTGCCTTGCGTTTTTTTTTTATTTTATTTATTTTTTTAAGGTGCAGGTTTACTACCTCTTTTTAAGTACCACTGCTAAAGAATGTTGTGATTCTTGGCAGACGCCCATTTTTTTTTTTTTTTTCCTTTCTTTTGTCGGCTGTGGCTTTAGCAGAGAGAATTCTCTGCATAGAAAGAATTGGGAAATACTTTGTCAAGATCGCAACGGGGAAAAAAACGCTATAACGATTCTTAGCGATTAATCGTGCAGTTTTAACTACATGTGAGGAATGTTTGTGAGTACAGATCTGTGTGTGGTCAGGGTACAGGGGCAAAAAGGGCCACTAACAGGCCAGGTTTGGATAACTGAAATACATCTGCTGCTCAGTGATTGCAGTAAACCTGGCTTGTTAGTGGGCCCTGAGGACAGGGTTGATGACCGCTGCTTTAGGGCCCATTCACACAGGATAATCGGGTCCACCTATCAGTTTTTAAGGAGGACTTGATCAGATGCTCCATGCGGTTCTATGAGCAGGCAGATTAAATGGACTGGTGTCTATTTAAACCCACCTACCTCTGACTCCATCCAGGTATGGTTTATATAAAAAAAAAAAAAAAAACGCTTGCATTCCTGTTCAAATCGCATGCAATTCTGCAGCAGTGCGATTTGAGCCATACGTTCTGTATGGATCAAATTACACCGCATTTGCAGCAAACTCGTACAGGACCCTTTTTTTTTTTTTCCACACCAGAATCAGATCGCATTGGTGTGAACACCAATGCAATCCGATTTTGCAAATCGATTTCAGGGTGTCGTTAACATACACTCATTTGGAACGTGTTACGATTTTGATGTGGTGCGGAATTCTCTGTGAATTCACACCACATCTAGTGTGAACCAGGCCTGAGCCCACGTACACATCGGGCCGATTTGACAAGTCAAATCGCATGACAAATCGGCTATTGCCCGGAATGGCACCATTCGAATTGCTGCGACGCTGACTTTGCGCCACCTCGCCTATTCCCAAAAGTAGCTCCTGTACTACTTTTGGCAACTTTGGTGGCGGTTTGAATAGACATCGGTGCATGAACCCGCACAGATGTCTGTCAAATCGCCCCCAAAGTCGGACTGCATTGCCAGATGAAAATCGTCAGTGTGAACTTGGGCAGAAAGTAGTTCAAATTTTACCTTTGTATGCCCAATCAACAAGGCGGTATGTGGGGATTGCTAACTTGGAGTTTTTTATTTTTTTTTTTGGCCAGGCTTCTGGGGGTCCAAATGGCCCACATGTACGACAATAAAATGAATAAACTTTCTATAAAGCTGCACAGTATTTTATTTTAATATCTGCTGCAGCCCCTTTAACTGGATTGATTA
Organism: Lithobates sylvaticus; assembly: GCA_028564925.1. Lineage (NCBI taxonomy): Eukaryota > Metazoa > Chordata > Amphibia > Anura > Ranidae > Lithobates > Lithobates sylvaticus. The sequence continues at coordinate 101,541,729 of CM053038.1, forward strand.
TTTTCTGGAAGTGGTGAACTTGGCCTTAACACGTGTGTAGGCCTTTGCTTTGATTTATTTACATTGATTTAAATAAAATAAAATAAAAATCCATCAAGCAAAAGGAGATCTGTACATCAGCAGCTATTGCTATTTCATAGACCTGGGACTGTCTGTGGAAATGTTATACTTTTGGATCTGAATTTGGAAAGACCAGGGAATTCCCTGGGATGATGTCATTTGATATTTATGTAAGGATGATCTGATTCCTCTTTTTCATTAGCAGGTGTTTTCCACGTTTACAAAAATGAAACTCTGTGTTGTTTTTGTTACTGTGTAGACAGGCTGTGAGCACATGTAACCTTCGTTCCCCATCTTTCCAGAGTCGCTACAGTGTGCGCGGTGTTGGTGTTTTTAGATTGACAGAGTGCCTGTAATAGAAAGAGATAGTTAGCAGGCAACCTGCAGAACAACTCCTTGTGTGCTCAGAGTGCCAACTGTTGGCTACATACAGCTCGCTTCTTTGTATGTAAATATCAACATTCTGCTTGGAAAGTCAAGGGAATCCTCTCCAGCTACCCCTGAGGGGGTCGTGTAATGCGTACAATGCCCTATCAGATTGGTTGGAAACAAAGGCCCCTTTCGTTCACACAGATGCGATTGCTCATGGGATTTGACAGTTCCAAATCGCATGACAAGTCTCACCCCATCGTCGGCAATGGAACCATTCATGTTGCCATGACTCCTGCATGGTTCCTGCACTACTTTTTGCAGATTTCATTGCAACGTGCATAGACTTCTGTTGTATGAAGTCGCAATGAAATTGGCAGTTCAAAGCTGAAAACGGAGGCTAAGAAATGTTTAGTAATGACAACCTACAGACAGATACTTATAAATAATTGCAGGCTTTTATTCTTTGCATACTTTTTTTTTTTTATTTTATTTTTTTACCTCCCCATTCCTCTCCTGGAGGCCATTTTCACTAATAGCAGATGAATCCATCTTCTTCCTTTTTTTTTTTTTTTTTGGTTCTTTTTCTCTCCTAGAATATCCTTTTGGAAACCAGGAAACCAAAGTAGGGCTGGAAATCATGATGGCAGAGATCAGCCTAGGAAGGCTAGAAATGGGGACGTTGGGGTAGCCAGTGAACATTTTACTTCTATAGACAGCAATAGAATGGAGAGGAACATTGGCTGAGCGTATTCTGGTGTCTGCTCAGCCCAGATCCAGATTTTTGTTTTCATTTTTTTATTTTTGGTGCAAATTGGAAATAAAAGCTAGGACCTGATTAATTGCTGTGGGCAGAAACATTTTGTTTCCTTTGTACTTTTTCTAATAAATGTCACAAATTAGGATAAAATAGATTTGCATGCCATGGGGCAGAGGCAGGAGTTTGAAGGAACTTCTCAGGTGAGAATATGAGAGATACCCTGGCTGGTGGCATTTGAAGGCTCAAGACACCCAATATACTCGTATTTGTAAAAAAAGTAAAAGGTGACGGTTGTGGAGCTTGCAACTTCTGACTGGCTCCCTTTTAAATTGTGCATGAAAGATCTTACTGCCAAGCCTTTTTTCCCCTTCATGTACAGATGACAGATGTAAATGACTGTATACATCCATTTGTATGGGAGTGGAGAATATTCCCATTTGCTGTGTCCTGTTTAGGCCGAGTTCACACTACTGCACTGCGGTTCGGTCACAGCACCGGGTGTACCTGGTACATGGGTATTGTTGCCTCTTCTGAAAGCACAACAAAAGTTCTGCATGCTGCTGCTTTGGTGCACTTTCATAAAATGTGGCAGAAAAATGTGGGCCCTAATAGAAATGTATGGGCTAAAACTGTAGGGAAAAACACGGGTACACCCACACTAGGGCCAAACCGCAGCACAGCAGTGTGAACCTGGCCTTAGGAGGGATTGTGTTGTGTAGGAAAATTCAAACCTGGGTTTTTATCACTCTAGAAACAAGGGTGTCTTCAAGCCCCATGTTGCATATATGCTGCAGGACATTTTGGCATCGCTTCACGCATTCTCCAGGTCTGCATACATGCCATTTATTACTTCATGCATACTCCAGGATTTATTGTCTGATAAAAGTTCCTGATCGTTCTGCAGAGCTTAAAAGCACTTTGACATTATTTATGTCAGAATATTCTGCTATTGACTATTGCATATATGCTCCAGGACATATTGCTGCACGCATATTTTTGGACATTCTACATGCACGGTCTTGTCCATCCAGTGACATGCTATGTTTATTAGTAGTCATCTCCAATCTATATATTTTCTTGTAGACAAGAATCTTATAATTCATTGATACAAGGCTGATATGAGGACTTTCAAATGGGACTATATGTACCCTAATGATGGGGATTGGAAGGCCTATGTGACTAATGGTATTTTTTTCAAATTGTTTGTTTTTAACTCACGCCCTAAATCACGATTGACAGACCGCGAGGAAGCAATGTGACACCTCCTTACCGCCCGTTTTAACTACAATTCTGCTGACCAATGACAAACAACCATGTGCATTCTGCTTTTGCAGCACTTTCCTGTTCAGGTGAATGTGTCAGGTTTGGCATGTGGCAAGGTTGTCAATCACTACATGTTGGGTGAATCTTGTCACAGGCATACCCATCCGTTGTGTGATGCAAGCAGAGCTCCACCCAAAAGGGGAAGTTCTGCTTTGGCATGTCATATTTTTTTGGGGGGGTGGGTGCCTAGTTTTGACAGGTTCCCAATCGGGCTGCCTAGGCCATCCGAGTGGAAGTTCTCATTTCCCCCTCCCTCCCTGCAATCCTCTGGGACACATCACAGGTCCCCAGAAGATTGCCCGGCCATTGAGGAGACACGGTGCACACCCCAGCTGTGAAGCCGCAAGCTGTTGCAGCCGAGTGCCCATTCTTGTAATGCTGGCATCAGGGAGAGGAGAGGGTGAGAACCAAGGGTTTGGGCGACCACATTGCTGGACTGGGGGACAGGTGAGTGTGTGTGTGTGTGTGTGTGTGTGTTTATTAAAAGTTTGCAGATATACTTTTTGTAGCTGCTTACTTTCAATAAACACAAAAATTACTGGAACTCCGCTTTCAGGGAGGGTGGTTATCAAGCAGCACTTTTTGGATTGATTTAGAGTGAGGAAGCATCCCCCCCCCCCCTCCATTTTTTTAAGAAAAGAGGTTTACTCTGGTTTTCCATTTTTACACACACACTTTTTTTTTTTTTTTTTTTTTTTTTTTGTCCAACCACTATATTATTGTATCCTGAAACTTTTATGCATAGACGGTTTAAACTGACTGTGACCATTCCTGCTCACACAAGGCATGCAAGCAGAATGCATTTGATAAAAAGTGAAGCCGCGCTTAACCAATACATTCCAATTGAAGAATACACACATAAATTAATACAAAAATGGATATATACAAAAATGAATTATATTATATATATATATATATATATATCAATTATATTATATTATATTTGAAGACAGTACATCAAACACAAGTTAATGTCCTGGAAATTTCAAGTGTCTTTGAAGCAAATCCCATTCACCGCCACAAACTAGTGCACCACCACCACATAGACTGCGTGCTTACCTGATGGCAAGCTAGGAATAGCTTGTGGCTAACTACCCAGCCAGGGCCTTTATCCAAGGGGCAATACAGGTATCGGCTCACGACTGGATTCCTTGCATCGAGGGGGCAGGGCACCAATCGTCATTCATAAGACAAGGGGCTTCCGTTTGCGAAGGTCATGGACAACGGACCAGGTGGTTTACCCAAAAAGGAAAAAGGCTCACCATAATGTAACTACAACTAATTATGTTTATTAAAAAGGGTAGTATTGCACTTGTGCATGGAGCAGGATCTAAAGCGTCAATAGTAAAAAAGCCGGCCGGCTAACGAACTCCCATCCTTCCGGGATCAAAACGCGATAACGTCAGCACGTCTATCCAAAAAAGTTGCATGTTTTTTGGGTGGATCTAAAGTTGTTTTTTTATTTATTCTTTCGCCATAATTTGGAGCCTTGAGATGGATGTGGAAACCAGATATGTAAAGCTCCATTGATTATTTTTCTCCATTCTGCATACCAGCAACAAATTGTAGCTTATCCTTTAAAACCGTCCTCCCTTGGGATGAATCGGGTACACCGTATAGTTTTGTCGATTACTCTGGGAAGAATAACCCTTCTCCAAAATCCTGTCTGAATATCCGCATTTGTTCTAAAAATGCCCTCCCATAATTTGGTCTTTTGGTACATTGCGTAGTCTTTGGGTGATGCCCACTATTTATTGCCAAGTAACTGTCTGTCTGTGGCCTTAAAGAACACGTTTTTGTGTACAATCGGGGAGTGAACACTGGGTTGTTTATATAATATATCTATTTTTTTTTTTTCTTGTTATTGATTTTAATATTGATGAATTGCAGCGCTGCATTTTGAAAGGCGCATTGCTCATTTGTAGTTTTTCATTTATTTGCATACATTAGGGTTATTAACGTGGCAGCAGTGATGGGTGTATTGTATGCAAGAGTTGCGGGGGGCGTGCGCATGTGTTTCAAACACATTTTTGTATATTTAGCTCAGAGAAGGGAGATCTTTATCATTTTTATTATGTATGTATGTATGTATGAGAGAGAGATCTGCTGCAGAGATATGTGATTTGGATACGGTGAAACCCGCATCCAATTCGCACTGGTGTGAACCCAGCCTTAATGTGACTTATGAACTGTACAACTCAGCTGAACAACAAACTGAAATCTTTTAGGTGGAGGGAAGTAAAAATAAAAACTTAAAATAATATGGTTGTCTAAGTGTGCGCACCCTAAACTAATATTTTGTTGAAGCGCCTTCTTATTTTTTTACAGCACTCAGTCTTTTTGGGTATATCCGCATGGCACATCTTGACTTGGCAATATTTGCCCACTCTTCTTTGCAAAAACACTCCGAATGTGTCAGATTGCGAGGGCATCTCCAGTGCGCAGCCCTCTTCAGATAATTCCACAGATTTCCAATCAGATTCAGGTCTGGGCTCTGGCTGGGCCATTCCAAAACCTTAATATTCTGGTGAAGTGTCTGTTGATTTGGATGTATGCTTTGGGTAGTTGTCATGCTGATAGATGAAGTTCCTCTTCATGCTCAGCTTTCTACCAGAAGCCTGAAGGTTTTGTACCAATATTGACTGGTATTGGGAACTGTTCATAATTCCTTCTACCTTGACTAAGACCCCTGTTCCAGCTGGAAAAAAAAAGCTCCAAAGCATGATGCTTCCACCACCATGCTTCACTGTGGGTATGGTGTTAATTTTTTTTATTTGGTGATGTCCAGTGTTGTTTTTGCACCAAACATATCTTTTTGGAATTATGGCCAAAAAGTTCTGCTTTGGTTTCATCAGACCGTAACACATTTTCCCACATGCTTTTGGTGGGAGACTTCAGATGTGTTTTTGCAAAATTTAGTCAGGCTTGGATGTTTTTCTTAAGAAAAGGCCTTCGTCTTGCCATTCTACCCCATAGCCCTGCGTTAGAGGTAAAGCGCAGCATTTTTAACACCCGCTAGTGTCCAAAAATGGGTTAAAAGCGCCCAAGAGTTTAGTGTCACTTGAAAATTGGTGCATTTTGTAGTCTTCACTACATGAGAAATGTTGTCGAAAAGGTTCCTGTTTATAAAGAAAAGTTGAAACGTGCTCTGCCTGTCTTATGTGGTTTCAGTAAGGCTCTGTTTCCAGTACTGTGAGTTTGTTGTGCGACTTGACACATGTGAAGTCGCATGACAAGTCAAAACTTATGTATTTCAATGGTCTCTGTTCTAATTGGTGCGACTCAAGTCGCATCAGCTCAAAAAAAAGTTTTTTACACTACTTTATTCTGACTTCAGTGTGACTTGTTCTCACCGGTCACATGAAATTGAAATCAAAAATTGCATTGCAAAGTTGCACTGTAAATCGCACGACTTTGGGGTCGTAATAGTGAAAACCTAGCCTAAAGAGTTTAAGGGCTTATCATGTGAGCTGTACTGTGCAGAGCTATACTGAAGACCCATTATGTGGTATGCAAAATGATTGGACTTAACAATCCCAGCTTTTAAACACACAAGCCGTAGAGCCCTCAGTTTATAGGGGTCAGCGTTTTGGCCTGGCTGTGACTGCAGCTGTGATGACAACACTGAGAGCGCAGGGTGGAGTCTCACTAGAGTGCTAAAACTCACAGTACACTCACACTTCATCAGAATATCTTCTGTGTTAAAATACTATAGCTTGTCAGAGTTGTATAGGATTAAAGAGGAAGTAAACCCTGATGGGTTTTACTTCCTCTTTGTTTCCCTGCAATGGTAAAGCATTATGGGCTAGTATGCATCGCATAGTAGCCCATTATGTGTCACTTACCTGACACAGGAGCCTGCGATGTCAACGATGTCCCCTCTTCCACTAAGCGTCCATCTTCCTTCCGGGTATTCTGCGCTGTGATTGGCCGGAGCCGCGATGACATCACTCCTGCGCGGGAGCCGTTAGCAACGGCACGCTCAGTGCGCCTGCGTGCCGCTGTATACGGTGCCTGTTTTTTGCAAATATCTCCTAAACCGTGTAGGTTTAGGAGACATTTCTTGCACCTACAGGTAAGCCTAAATCGTAATGTATCGGTGTGTACAGAGGGGAAGCTGAGCACGGCACATTGCATAATTTTTTTTTAATTTGTTTGTTTTGTCCAGACTTTAATGAATTGTCACAGCATTGTGAACTGGCATGATGGGTGACAAGGCTTTGTATCTTGTCTTACCCCTAACTTTTTAGAGTTGTAACAATTGAATCAATTTTGTCTTCATAAAACTCCTTGGATTCGTTTTGGCAAACTTTCTGCAGTTAAAAGTTGAGGTCTGTTAACCTGCCATAGACTTCAAGAATGAGGCATGATGTTCCACTACGATCTATAAACCACCACACATGATTTGTCTGAGGAGAATTCTGTCTTTTTACATAGTGGCCATAGCATACTGATCCTGGCAGCCATGCTGCTCAAACATAACACATCTATAAATATTTCACATTGTGATGTCCTAAACCAGGGGTAGGCGACCATAAAGAGCTGCCTGAGCAACACGGCAGAAGGCAAAGATCACCGAGCACAGTGCCGTCTCCTCACACCTGATTTAAACCTCTGATTGCTGTACCACCGTGTAGCAATCGCGTGCATTGCACGGTAATCGTGGGTTTAAATCAGATGGTGAGGAGGAAACCTATTGATTCCTCATCACCTGTCAAACACACTCCGATCGCTTTTCAGAGGAGCAGCAGTGCCTTCTGCATGTGTGAATAAACTAAGGGCTCAGTTGCATTTGGCTGCGGCACCCTTGGGGCTCATTCACACATAAAGTTGGGGGGGGGGGGTGTTAAAATGGTAAAACCCTGCGGTTAAGTCATGGTTTTACCACCCCCAATCCCTACCTCCTTTGGTGTACACATGCCGCAGCAGGAATTAAGCCCCCTGTTGCTTGTGGTGGGTGCTACCGTCTGCCAATCGTGACACCCATTCAGGTAAATGGAGCTACTCTGCAAGCACCCCGTAACTGCATGCTTCTGCAGGGTCCAAGGGGTTAAAGCAGGTGTTGAGAAAGCAACACAACACCGCTGTTGTGCCCAGTGTATTACTTCACACTGACCTGAAGATCTTATTTCCTGCTGCTGGCATCACTCTGGAGACCGCTAGTAGGGATAAGAGGTGAAGTGCATTTGGGTATCGCTCTCCGCATGGGACAGGAGCCAGCACTACAGAGGAGACATCGGCTTATGTGGCTCTTGCTCCCTACTACATCTCCAATTTTACAAGTAGTCCCTCTGCATTGCACTCTGTCTGCCGGGACACACACACGTGTGTGTCCCGGCAGACAGCACGCTGGGACAGGAAGTGATGTAAACTCCCGTGGGAGTTTATTCCCGGAAGTGGGTGCAGATATCTGTCTTGGACAGGTATCTGCACCCCCCTCCCCCCTGAAAGGTGCCAAATGTGACACCGGAGGGGGGGGGGTCCGAAAAGCGGAATCCCACTTTAAAGTATTACTAAAGGCAAAACTTATTTATTTTATTTTTTTGTTTTGTATAGAGTGGAGAGGGATTAGAACCCCCGACTGTGGTCTGTGCCCCCATTAAGGGGGTTCACCCTCCTCCTATTTGTCCTGTTTACCAATATCCACAAAAGTAAAAGAAAATCCTAAACATTTTGGGTTGTCCCCAGAAAAGTAATAGAGGGGAAATCTTCCAATGGGGACACTAGTTCTGGTGACCTGGGGGTCCCAAAGCAATTCCCTTAATTTTCAGGGATTTCCTCTCCCTTCCTGTTTGGCTATGGGACAGGAGGTGAAGGGAAATCTCCCCCATGGGACACAGGTGGCAAAAAAAAAAAAAAAATTTGACAGAGGTAGTGACCTTCCTTACTTATTCAAAATGAAAAAAATGTTTTGCCTATAGTACTACTTTAAGTTTTTTGGTGACAGTCTGCAATGCTTATTCTACAACGAATGGGGTTTCCTTGTTTATGCTTGTTTTAAAATTTGTTATGCAGGTTAAGCAGAAAATATTTAATTACCGTACTGTTTGTTGCTGGCTTCATGTGTGTTTTGGTAATTTTGTTAATCTCATTAGTCTTGGGGCGTCATTCTACACAGTAGTGGGCTGGACCCAGAAGGTAAAATGCAACTTCTGTCAAGGCATCCTGCAATTTAACCACTTACCGACCGGCAAAACCGCATACCCGTACATTGCTGCGTCATCGGCAGCTAGCGGGTCCCGCGAACTTGATGTCCGCAGGTGGCCCGTGATCGTGGCATGGAGAGGCAGAACAGGGAGATGCCTATGTAAACAAGGCATTTCCCTGTTCTGCCTAGCAACATGACAGGGATCTACTGCACCCAGTGATCTGTCATGTTCTAGTGAGCCCACCCCCCCCCCTACAATTAGAACACAGTTAACCCCTTGATCCCCCTAGTGTTAACCCCTTCCCTGCCAGTGACATTTTTACAGTAATCCAGTGCATTTTTATAGCACTGATCGCTGTATAAATGTCAATGGTCCTAAAAGTGTCCGATGTGTCCGCCATAATGTTGCAATCCTGATTAAAAATCGCAGATCGCCGCCAATACTAGTAAAAAAAATAAATAAAAAAATAATAATAATAAAAATGCTATAAATCTATCCCCTATTTTGTAGACACTATAACTTTTGCGCAAACAAATCAATATACACTTATTGCAATATTTTTGAGGTATACAATATAGGCCTAAACATTTTTCCTTTTTTTTTTTTTTTTTATGGGGATATTTTATTATAGCAAAAAGTACAAAATATTGTGTGTACCAAAAGAAAGCTCTATGGGGGGGGGGGGGGACGTCAATTTTGTTTCGGGTCAGCCTCGCACGGCTAACATTACTCCTTCTTCCTTTTTTTATTTTTTTTGTTATGCCTTGTTTAGACAAGCAAATGTTTCTTTTAGAGGTGGCTAAATTTTGCATTGGCTGGTGTTAGATATCTGGGTCCTGCCCGCCCCGGGTCCCACCCACCCCCGACATCATGCTGAATTCTGACAGCTCCTCTCTCTGCATTCAGTTGCAAATCAGTTTTACACATTGAGCGCAGAGCCGCTCAGTGTGTGAAACTGTCAGTGGAGTGTTGGGAAGGGAGGTAATCGGCTTATTTATTTTTATTTATTTTTTTTGCACAAAAATCGGCTGATGCTGATTTTCTTAAAGGCCAAATATCGGTCGACCTCTAGTTTCCTCCGTGCACTCCCTGTTTCCTCCCACACTTCGAAGACCTGCTGGTAGGTTAATTGGATCCTGTCTAAAATTGTCCCTAGTATGTATGAATGTGAATTAGGGACTTTAGAGTGTAAGCTCCTTGAGGGTAGGGACAGATGTGAATGCACAATATATATGTAAAGTGCTGTGTAAATTGACAGCGCTATATAACTACCTAAAATAAATTATAACAGTAGTGATTTACCATCTTTATTCTTTATAGAATATTTTTTTTGTAGCCTAACAGGCTTGCTTTAAAGCCCAATTGGCACAAGAAAGATGTGCAAAGGCCCACAGTTTGTTCTCTTTTTAAAAAGCAGCCACAACCTGTGTAGAAAGGCCAGTCTCCTGCCAGCAGCTGCAGAGAAGAACCCTTGTGAAAGCAGTGGGCTCTCTGCAGAGGTCAGGCATAACCTCTGAGTCAGAGATGGACATCTCCATTTATTTCATTTTGCTGAATGCAAATCCTTAGGTCTGATTTAGTAGGGGGTTTGTTGGGCCTCTGTAATGAGATCAGTGCTTTCCCACAGAGAAGAGGTCCCACTCTGTAGCTGCTGGCACAGGCTTTGCTACTCAGGCTGTGGCTGCTATAGAAAGAAAACAAACTATAAGACATTGAATGCCTTTTTTTTCTTTTAATGCACCTGAAATGTATTTTAGCTGAACTTAACCAAAGGTTCATTGGGGGTTTATTATGGTTGTAAAGCCTTAAGGTTTTTCACCTTATCTATGCATTAAGGTGAAAAACCTTAATCTATGCATTAAGGTGAAAAACCTTTTTCTTACCTGAGCCCAATCCGATCTATGAGCTGTGCCAATGAGCGCAGCGCATTTGCACAGAGCAGGTAAGTATGACATGTTTGCTATTTTAACCGCTTGCCGACTTGACTTGATGTACGTCGGCAAAAGGGCGTACGGGTACGTCACCTTTTAAGAAGCGGTGTCGCGAGTTCGTGCGCGCCCGCCGCGGTCTCCATGACCGCGGGTCCCATGGACTCAATGTCCACCGGGTGCCCGCGATCGTGTCATGGAGAGGAAGAACAGGGAGATGCTTTTGTAAACAATACTACCAAAAGAAAGATCTATTTGTGGGGGGAAAAAAGGACGTCAAGTTTTTTTTTGTTTGGGTACAATTGTCAAAGTGACGCAGTGCCGAATAGCAAAAAGTACTCTGGTTAGGAAGGGGGTAAATTCTTTCGGGGCTGAAGTGGTTAATACAAAAAATGGGGGGGGGGGGGAAAGATTTACAACCACTTTAAGAAAAGAACACTGGCCCTGGGAGGTTGACTCTTCTAATCTGAAGTTTGCTACTTGTGACTTTTCTGATCTTTTGGTCCCTGATCTGAAGCTACTCCTGGTCATGTGACACTTTGGTTGTGTTACAAATACACCCCAGTTTCTGCTTCTTTTTAGTATGCTGGATCTTTAGAATGAGGATATTCAATACACATATGTGTTACAGGCATACAGGCTGGCCTTTCTATATAAAGCAGAACATTTTTGCAAGTCGGCATAATTCCAGCACCGGATCTGACCCCCTTTCCTGCACCGGAACATCCGATACATTGTTTACAGGGCTTATCTTCTGTAAATTGTTGAATAACATATTCTGGTGCATTTACCAGCAAATTAAAGGTACACTGCAGTAAACGCGCAAAAATCTAGCATTTGACTTTCACACTTCACCAGCCTGTAGCAGTACAAGCATCTTGTATCTCTGAGAACAAGAGTTCTCCTAACACCTGAAAGACATGGGCTCTGCACATACTTGTTATGAAATTTACATTGTGATAAAGTGCATAAGATTCTATTTCCATTGCTCCTCACTGACCTACTTAGATGGTACATATCTGAAGGGCCCATATCGGGGATCCTGCACACAGCATTCCATAGATACTTCTACAGTAAACTACAATCCTAAGGAGTCAAATTCCAGTCTACCCAGTGCCACCCAATACACCAACCTATCAGAATCGGAAATCAAAATAGTGTTTTGTACCCCTCCAGGAATATTCCCTTTTTTTTTTTTTTTTCTCCCCAAAACATGTCGTTTTGGTGCATTTTCGTGTGTGTGTGTGTGTGTGTGTGTGTGTGTGTGTGTGTGTGTGTGTGTGTGTGTGTGTGTGTGTGTGTGTGTGTATTTAAACAGCATAGTAACCAAACTCATGCCGCTGACAATGTCATTGGCAATCATCCTGTAGAGATGGTTAAATTGGTAAAATGAACCAAAGGTGCATCCAAAATACCAAGTGTACCCAGCTGACTGAGGCTGGGGTCACACATGGGCCTGGGGCGAATTGTATGTCCATTTTCACTGAATAAAAAAAGTGGTTCAGGTGCGTTTTTTCATGTGGTTCTGATGTGAATTTGCAAGGCTCAGGACCGGATTTTTGTCACAGCTGCGATTTCCGTGCTGGCCAATACATAGTAGATAAAGGGTGTCCACTCCTGTAGTAGGAGAGCAATCCGTGCTTGTGTTCCAGGCCTGGTTCACACCTAATGCCGTTTGCTTTTGATCAGTTTTTGTGGTGTGTTTTGTGCTTTTGCACACGTTTTTTTTGCGATTTGCATTTTTATTTTTGGCTGCTTTGTTGTGCAGATTAAAAAAAAAAAAAACTCATCAAAAACCCATCTATCCCCCCCCACCCCCCCCCCCCTTCAGTCCCTCATGAACGCTGCTGCCAGGCTCATCTAACTTTACAAAGTGCTCGGCGTCTGCTACTCCTCTCTGCCAATCCCTCCATTGGCTGCCACTCAGCCTGCTAATTCAATTCAAGATACTAACAATAACTTGCAAAGCCATTCACAACCTGGCCCCCAGCTACATCACTACCCTGGTCTCCAAAATACCAACCTAATCGTCCTCTTTGCTCCTCCCAAGACCTCCTGCTTTCTAGCTCCCTTGTCACCTCATCCCATACTTGCCTCCAGGACTTCTCCTGAGCCTCTCCCATCCTCTGGAATGCTCTACCCCAATCTGTCTGACTATATCCTACTTTTGCCCACTTTCAGACAGTCCCTGAAAACTCATCTCGCTCATCAGAGAAGCTTATCTGGCCCCCACCTAACAACTATACATTTATTTTCTCCATCAACACATCCCCCTGTTATTACCTCTTGTATCTCATGAGCCTCCCTCGTAGACCACAAGCTCTGAGCAGGGCTCTCTGATTCCTCCTGTACTAGTGTATTGTAGTTGTACTGTCTATACTCAAGTTGTAAAGCGCTGCGTAAACTGTCTGCACTATATAAATCCTGAATAATAATAAAAACGCACTACATGTTTTTCTGCAGCATCTCCATTGAAACAAATACACACCGTTTTGCATTTAACAAAAGAAAAAGGCCCCGACCCTTTCTAAAAATACGGTGGCTGAAATACAGCATAGATGTGAACGCGTCCCATAAGAAACCATGTTAAATGGACTGTAGTGCGTTTCTGCAAAAAAGCACCAAAAAAATGCATAGGTGTGAACCAGGCCTAAATACTAAACACACAATTCAGAAGCGATTCCCATGGAAATCGCGCCTGAACCGCACGGCAGTGCTCAGAAAACGCACAGTACTCTTTTGCACTGTGGACTGAATGTAAAAATGGTTATTTCTTCTCTTGATAAGATGGTAAATGCTGTTGTTGTTGTTGGGTCACACATCCTTTTTGACTTCCTCTGTGAATTCTAATCTAGATGTGAGTCGTTTGATCTATGATTCGGGTGGCAAACAATGCAGAATCTTTCCTTGTCTAATGGGTTACTGTCCAGAATATGGTAAAGAGGCCATTGCATTAAATGCCATAGCAAGGAGTCTTATTTTTAAAAAGGATTTTTAGATGCCTGACCTGGTGACAGTAATATACAGCATTGTCTTGTTGTTGCATCATCTGCATACCACTGACTTCTGTAAAAGCTTCCTTTCATCACAATTTAGGTATTTTGTAAACATTTGTTGCACTATTTTTCTTTTTTTTTTCACTCTAGGCCTTGTTCCTACATGCTCAAAATTCTGGTGCTATAGTCGATTTGAGCCATTGAGTTTGATGCGCCTTCAACAAAAACACTCCCCAAACACCCTATGTGCATTACACGCCTTAAAGTGATACGAAAGTGTGTGTGTTCTTTTTTTTCTTTTTTCTTTTTCTTTTCTTTTCTATTTTTCTTGTTCTGTGGAGTTTCAGAGGTTCTTATGTTTTTTGTAATTCAACACCCTGTGTCTTTACTCAGTTCCTCATCATGTATATAGTCTTGGTGATGTGCTCATCTCTCTGTTCTCCACCCACCAATAAATATGCCCAGACTCTTGTTTGATTTTAAAGGAGGATACAGAAATAGAAGGTGGAAATGTACATAACTTCTCCTGTAAACATAATTGCAGCTTAGCCTCTTGAATCATTTCATGGGTGTCCTTAATACTGCTATTTTATATTTATTTATAATTCTGAGTTCAATCTGTCCACGGATTTTTGCTCTCTGTTTGTGCTCAGAGGTGGTAGATGTCTAACCAAACCACATTTGGGTCCTGTGTAAAGATCTCCAAGAGAGGAGTTCATGTGTAGAGTACAGCAAACTCGCCTAGAGGAGCATTGTGAATTCATTAATATTGCTAAACCAGCCTATGCATTTCAACTGGGCTTACTTGCTTTCTAATTGATTATAATCGATAATGAAAATTGTTGACAACTATTTTTATTATCGATTAGTTGGTCAGCAGATTAGTTGGCCTGCAGACTGAATGCATTATTTGTTTTACCTGTCAGTATATACAGTGCAGCACACATAGAGCTCAGTACACAATCCATACATGTCAGTAAGTGCTTAAGAACTTGGAACAATGAGGAGCAGTGCCTAATGGGGCAGTCCTGGGCAGGAGAAGAAAGTGATTTAGGCCCCTTTCACACTGAGGTGCTTTGCAGGCGCTAAAGTTCTAAAAATAGCGCCTGCAAAGCGCCTTCAAACAGCCGCTGCTGTGTCTCCAGTGTGAAAGCCCGAGGGCTTTCACACTGGAGCGGTGTGCTTGCAGGACGATGAAAAATGTCCTGCAAGCCGCATCTTTGGAGCGGTGTATTTACCGCTCCTAAAGCGCCCCTTCCCATTGAAAACAATGGGGCAGCGCTCCAAACCCGCCCGCAAAGAGCCGCTGCAGTATTAACCCTTTTTCGGCGCTCGCGGGGGGTAAAACCGCCCCGCTAGCGGCCGAAAAGCGCCGCTAAAACAATGGTAAAGCGGCGCTAAATATAGTGCCGCTTTACTGCCAGCGCCTCAGTGTGCAAGTAGCCTTAAAGTGATTCTAAAGACGACAGTTTTTTTTTTTTTTTTTTTTTTACCCATTTCATCTTCCAGGACAGCACAGGAGAGAATGGCTCCACCCACCTAAAACAGACAGCCAGACAACTATACAGACCGTGAAAGTGGGGCCTCACGATCCTTCTGACTTTTTGGGTTTTAAGCAGGAGCTATCAGAAAAACTCAAACGCGGCTCACCAGTGATTTTTTTTTTTTTTTTTTTTTTTTTTTTTTAAATGTTTTTGATCTATTAAAAAAAAAAATAAATAACGCTATTGCAAAAACGTTAAACGTTGAAAAACTCACTGCAAAGCTACTGGCGTTTTTATTATGTTATTATAACGTCCAGTGTGTGAGACCTTAATTTCTCTCTTCGCCTTTCAGGACAGCACCTTGGAGAGAGCGCAGCTCCGCCTTTACCCAGGAAACACTGCGTGACAACGCCCCTTTTTAAGATCAGCTGCTTCCACCATGCCTTCAGTTTTAGTGTTTCCTCCGCCATGGTGGAACACTGCTGGGGAACCAGGGGTGCTGCGCTCTCTTTAAAGGGAAAACGAGGGTTTTGGCAGTACCTTGTGCTTACGTTCGCAAAGACCAGCCCAGCACCTTCCCGAACGATGGGGTTGGTGTTCCGGTGTTCCCTTCCTTCGTCGGCTCACAGGAGTAATGGACTGCCGGAGGTTGATCGCCCGTGCGTTCGGGGGGCCGCGGTTGTGCTCAGAAACGAGCGTTCCATGCCAGGCCTCAGCATGGCGGCGCCGAATCCCGGACGGCGGGGGACGCCAGTTCCGGTGGGTGGAGACCTCCGGCAGGGCGTAGCAGCAATTGGTTCCAGCTGCTGGAACGCAGGAGGAAGGGGCAGGTCCTCTGGCCGGGACTTCCGTTTGTTTGGCACGGTCGGAAAGCCATTTAAAGCGTGCGGACGGCGGCTGCTACGATCGAAATGGAGGACGGATCTTCAGCAGCTATGGCGGATGCAGGCGCCCAGGTTCCCGGCCAGTCCCAGGTAGGAGAGGTACAGAGGGACCTCTTTCCTTTACATCACTGGGTGTTTTTTGTTTGGTTTATGTATTAAGTTAACCTGCAGCTGTCTGCTTTGGTGTAAAGGTCCATTAGCAGTTCAGCAGGGATTGAGACTCTGGGCACTTAGGGTTTTGTCTTTGGGGGGTCTACCTGTTGTACTCTTTAGTGGCTGCAGTTAAAGAGGACCTGTGGGTTCTTTTATTTCTGTCGTTTCAGAAAGTTACTGCTAAGTCAGAGAGAACTTCAAGAAAATGCCCCTCATGCAAAAATCCTTTAAGGGACTCTTGGCCCAAACCCCTGTGCAGATCCTGCATTGCGGATTTAGTGAAGGAGGAGTCTTCACAGGAGTGCAAGGAACTCCTGTCTTCAGTGAGAAAAGAACTAGCAGAGGCCCTAGGGACAGTACGCTCCCTTGTGAAAAAGCGTGGTCAGAGTTCCAGCCAAGAACAGGGTTCTCAATCCAGTCTCCCTCCGTCCACTTCTGTGCAAATTGAAAGTGAGTCTGAGGAAGAAAGGGAAAGCATTCCTCCCTCAACGTTGGATTCTGATGATGAGGAAGAGGAAGAAGAAGCCAAGGCTTCTAGATATAAACTGTCACTTGAGGAAGTTGATGATTTACTCAAGGCAATTTATACTACACTGGAGATCCAGGAAGAAAAAATTCAGCTGTCAGTACATGACAAAATGTACCAGGGGCTGGAGGAGGTTAAACATAGAGTCTTTCCGGTACACAAGGTGTTAACAGACTCCATTAAAAAGGAATGGAAGGATCCAGAGAAAGGACAATTTTTTTCTAAAGCCCTTAAAAGGAGGTTCCCTTTTGAGGAGAGTGAGGAGTGTGTTTGGAATAAGAAGCCAAAGATAGATGCGGCCTTCTCTCAAGTATCCAGAAAAACGGACTTAGCCTTTGAGGATATGGGAATTCTTAAAGACGCTATGGACAAAAAAGCGGATGGGCTACTGAAGAAAGCATGGGACTCTTCATTAGCCAATCTGAAACCTGCAATGGCAGCCACAGTTGTGGCCAGAAATTTGGAATGCTGGTTAGACCAACTCAAAAATCATGTGGTGGCAGGTACCTCCAGGAAAGATTTATTAGAGTCCTTCCCTACTCTGTTAAAAGCCGTCCGATATATGGCTGATGCCTCGGCAGAATCCATCAAAATGTCTGCCAGGTCATCAGCATTGGTTAATTCCGCAAGAAGAGCCCTCTGGCTTAAAACTTGGTCAGGGGATTCAGCCTCTAAAGGGAAATTGTGTGGGATTCCCTTTTCAGGGGACTTGTTGTTTGGTCCGGAATTAGAGACTGTACTTGATAGGACAGCAGACAAAAAGAAAGCTTTTCCTCAGAAAAAGAAAGTGGTACAACAGAGGAAGAATTTTCGTCCTTTTCGACAAACCGATAAGGAAAAGGACCAAACAAAGAAAAGACCCTGGAACCCCCAGAGAGGAAGAGGCAGGGGTGGGGTATTGTTCAGAAACCCTGAGCAATCCCCTAAAAAACAGTGACCAGCTTCCAGTAGGAGGGAGGCTTCAGGACTTCTTGCTCAGTTGGGAAAAAACAACAAGAAGTCCATTTGTCCTAGGGATAATCCAGCAGGGTTACCATCTGGAGTTTTTACAAAACCCCCCAAGTCGGTTCTACGTAACAAACTTACCGAAGGATCAGGAGAAGGCTCTGGCTATGAAGTCTCTTCTTCAAGAGCTGATGCAACAGAATGTCATCTCTCAAGTCCCAGAGGGGCAAAAAGAAAAAGGGTTTTATTCCCATATATTCTTGGTCAGGAAACCATCGGGAAAGTTCCGTCTGATCCTCAACTTGAAGCTGTTGAATCGATCCATAAAATACAAAAGATTCAGGATGGACACGATTTTTTCAGTAAAGAACTTGCTGACCCCCAGGTGTCACATGGCCTCCATCGATTTGAGGGATGCATACCTCCATATCCCAATAGCACCCCAGTCCCAGAAATTTCTACGTCTGGCAGTCAATTTGGGGAGGGGGGAGGTTTGGCATCTCCAGTTCAGAGCCCTGCCATTCGGCCTCTCCTCCTCACCCAGAGTTTTCACGAAAGTGATGGCAGAAGCATTGGAACCCCTGAGACTGAAAGGGATCCCAATAGTGCCCTACTTGGACGACCTGCTACTTTTCGCCGACTCAAAAAGTCAGGTGGAAGTCAACCTTCAAGTGACTCAAGCACATCTAAGGGGTCTGGGTTGGCTTCTCAACATTCAGAAGTCCAACCTAATACCAGCTCAAAGAGCAAAGTTCCTGGGGTACGAAATAGACTCAGTAGAACAGAAAATATTTCTGCCCCAAGAAAAAATAGAAAAGATACAGTCGGCTCTGAAGGTACTTCAGTCCAATTCAAGGTTCTCAGTAAGACAAGCCATGTCAGCCCTGGGTCTGCTGACAGCAGCAATCCCTGCAGTACAATGGGCCAGACTGCATGCTCGTCCGCTGCAGGCAGACATTTTGACAAATTGGTCCTACCAGGAATCGCTGGAGAAAAAGTTTGTCATAGGGGTAAGAGCAAAAAGATCACTCTGGTGGTGGAGGGACCAGAGAAACATCTCAAAAGGTCTTCACTGGTCATTCCCAGTAACCCAAAGACTGACCACAGATGCCAGCGCATGGGGGTGGGGAGCCCACCTGGAAGAACAAACTATTCAGGGGGTTTGGTCCAAGCCAGAAGCGAGAAGGTCATCGAACTGGAGAGAGTTGAAGGCTATTCATCTGAGTCTTCTGTCCTTCCAGGAACTTCTAAAGAATCAGCATGTCCAAGTCTTGACGGACAATATGACGGCAGTGTTATACATAACAAAGCAAGGGGGCACAAAAAGCAGAACTCTGTTGGATTTAGCCTGCCAGATACTGAGATGGGCAGAGAACAACTTGGCCTCCCTATCGGCAGTACACTTAAAAGGGACGGAAAACACCTTGGCAGATCTCAGCAGGAGGGAAGTAAGAGAAGCAGAGTGGTCTCTGAATCAAGATCTATTCAAGACAATAGCCAAGAGTTGGGGTGTTCCTCAGGTGGACCTATTCGCAAGTCAGGAAAACGCGAAAGTACCAGTTTTCTTCTCCCTTCAGAGACAGGATCAAGCTCTGGGGTTAGATGCTCTGGCTCACAGATGGGACTTCCAGCTGTCCTACGCTTTTCCCCCATTTCCACTAATTCCAAGGGTACTAGCAAAATTCAGACTGGAATCCACGGAACTAATTCTGATAGCTCCTTATTGGCCAAAAAGGCCGTGGTTTGCAACCCTTATGAACCTCTCAGTAAAACCTCCTTGGAAGTTACCAAACAGGTCAGATCTACTGAGTCAGGGCAAGTTTCTTCATCCAGATCCAGCGTTTCTCAACCTAGCAGCTTGGTTTCTGAAGAACAAATCCTAAGACAAAAGGGACTATCAGAAAAACTCATTACTACCCTTCTTGCAAGTAGGAAGAAGGTGACAAGAGACATTTATTTTAAGGTCTGGAAAGTTTATAATACATGGTGTTCCAGAAAAGACTTTAGTTTGTCTAGTACAATTTCAGTTCTAGAGTTTCTTCAAGACGGATTGGAGAAAGGCCTAGCAGCAAGTACGCTCAAAACGCAAGTAGCGGCCTTATCAGTTTTTTTGGAAAGAACCCTGTCAGGGGAGCCTTTAATAATTCGTTTTTTCAGAGCTATGGCTAAAGTAAAGCCTAAGCCTGTGATCATTTTTCCCAAATGGGATTTATCTTTGGTTCTTCAAGGGCTAACAAAGCTTCCGTTCGAGCCAATAGAAGGATCCTCACTTAAGTTTTTAACGTTTAAAACTGTGTTGTTGGTGGCAGTAACATCAGCTCGTAGAGTCAGTGAGTTACAAGCTCTATCAATCAAAGAGCCATTCATGAGGTGCCTACCAGACAGGGTAGTTCTAAAGACAGACCCAGCCTTCCTACCAAAAGTAAGCTCTGCTTTTCATCGGGCACAGGAGATCATTCTCCCTACATTTTGCCCCTCACCTTCGGGGCCAGGAGAAGAAGCCTTCCATACTCTGGATGTCAGGAGATGTCTTCTTAAGTATCTGGAAATAACAAAGGACTTTAGAAAATCATCCTCATTGTTTGTTTTAATGGAGGGCGCTCACAAGGGATGTAAAGCTTCCAAAAACACCCTTGGAAGATGGTTAAAGCAAGCCATTAAAGAAGCATACACCTCTCTAGGTTTGGAGCCTCCAGAAGGAATCTTGCCTCATTCAACCAGAGCAGTAGCGGCATCATGGGCAGAAAAGGCCGGAGCATCGCCTGAACAAATTTGTAAGGCTGCCATATGGTCCAGTTTTTCAACTTTCATAAAACACTACCGCTTGGATCTGCTTTCAGCCTCAGACCAATCCTTCGGGAGAAAGGTTTTGCAGGCAGTGGTCCCACCCTGAAGTAAGTTTCTTGGTTATCCTCTCCAAGGTGCTGTCCTGAAAGGCGAAGAGAGAAAACCTTAGTTAGACTTACCGGTGACGGTATTTCTACGAGCCTTTCAGGACAGCAGCCTACTTCCCTCCCTAGGTTATGATGTATAATGTATAATTATAGGGCATGGTAACTGTCTGCTTATATTTTCCAGCATGTCGGAGGATTTCTCGATAACAACTGAAGGCATGGTGGAAGCAGCTGATCTTAAAAAGGGGCGTTGTCACGCAGTGTTTCCTGGGTAAAGGCGGAGCTGCGCTCTCTCCAAGGTGCTGTCCTGAAAGGCTCGTAGAAATACCGTCACCGGTAAGTCTAACTAAGGTTTTTCATACTCTTGGGCTTAACCTCTATGCAAGGGTTGCATAGACAAACCTGTGTTTTTTAATGATTGCTCGTTAATGCCTGCAGGTGTTGGCCTTCTAATTGCTCTGCTATGGTTGCCACTTCTTCCAAAGGTGTTGGCAGCTTTTATCGCTAGCTTTGGACTTATGAGCTGGGAGGCTTTGTCTGTATCCCACCTTAGACCCCATGCACACGAGACGCAGATGCAAACTCTGCTGAACGCGTGTTTTAAAAAGCAGAAACCTGCGTTTTAAAAACGCGCATTTTGCTGTGTTTTCATGCCGCGTTTAGACGCGTTTAGACGCGTTTGCGTCTATAAGCATTTGTAAAGATAACATCATATAGACCCTCCCCAAGCTCAGAAAGCATGTATTATTAACTATTTCTGCCATTTTGATCAGAGTGAGCAGCAGCAGCAGAGAGAGCCGTTGTACACTTGCATTTGCCTCTCTTTCTGTGTTTTTTTTGGAAATGGATCCCATATTGAATATATGTCAGGAAATGCTCATGATGTTGCTCTTGATGAGGCAGCAACGGCGTCGCAAATTTGCATGAGAGGTCCAGAATCAGAGCTCGTCCATATTGGACCCATCCGTTGATGGTACAGCGAATGTCCGTTGGATATTTCAAACATGTATGCATTTCACAAACATGTATGCATCAGTGAGTATATATGCTCTATGAACTATCTAAACTAATTACGACATTTTAAACCAAATTTTCTAGTATTTTTTTATGGTTTACCATCATATTTCTAAATTTTCTGGTCCAAAAAATTAGGTTCCTTTTTTAAAAAGGCTTATAAATGCAGGTGCCTGCGTTTAGCTGCGTTTTGCGTCTGAAACGCAGAAAAGCAAAGTGTCTGAAAGCATTTTTTTGCTTCTGGAAAAACGAGGTTAAACGCAACTGCATAAAAACGGGAAAAACAAGACTGTGTACATGGACACATAGGATAACATTGCATGCGTTCAGGTGCAGTTGAAAAAAGTGTCCAACTGCCTCTGAACGCGCGTTTAACAGCGCCTCGTGTGCATGAGGCCTTACTGTGGGCTATGTAAAGCAATTTAGGTGTACTGCAATCACTGTGTATATAAATTGATTAAATATGTAGTATGTTAAGGATGTTCATATTTGCTTCTGTCTTAAATATTTGGTTATGTCTAGGAGCTAAAGCTGTACTCATAATGGGTTACCGGTATCTGCTATGCACTCCAGTGGTGTGCTTAGGCCTCGACTTCTATCATCTGGAGCTCCCTGGGTTCCACCTTCTGATAGATGTGTAATGTATCGGTAGCCAGAGACTAGGCTATATCTATGACATGAGAATTGTTGGCTTTGTGGCATAGGCATCGGTTGCATATGCATTGCTTTTGGGTATTGAATGAATACACTATGAATCTGACCTCCATGCTTAAGCTGTATTTTGTGTCTCCTATGTTTTTAAATACTTGACATTGGAGCTTATGCTTGTGTTATTGGGAGGGAGGCTTTTACCTGACCTTTTACATTGTCATGTGCAATCTGCTATATGTTGTCTTGATGCATTAATGTACATTGACAACAGGGATGTAAATGGTTTAGAGGTGAACTTTATGCACTGTCTTAGTAAGTATATGTGTACATGCATACATACATACATACATACATACATACATACATGTTCCACCTATTACATTATGTGGAGAGATATATCTATAGTTATTTGATATTGCATTAGTCATCTTTTGAGATGCTCCTTGTTGCAGAAGGTTCTGCAAGATTTGTTGTTTCTAGTATGAATACACCTCAATACTGGTCTTGTGCATTCTACATCTGGGTTTCTCAACCCGTGGTACGTGTACCCCTGGGGGTACGTGCACCAAGGGCAGGGGTTACGCACAGTGCTCTCACTGCTCTGTGTTTCCCCGAGTCCTGCCTCCCGCACATATACCGCCCCCGCGGCCGTGTTGTGTGGTACTGTGCTAACGTGGGGAGAACCGGTCCACCCCGTGTGTGTGTGGTGGAGTGTCAGGCCGGGGGGCAGCTGCCTGTCAATGTACTGGAGCCATTAACCGCGGCGCTCTGCCCAGAAAATGTTTCCATGCCCGGGCCACTGACCAGGATCAGTAGGCGACTCCATGGTCTCATATTCTCCGGCTCCTCCCCCTCTCCAGCACGCCTAGAATGTCCCACCTGTCATGTTTGAAGAAGATGACTGCTGTGACTTCCTGATCTCCTCTCCACTCTGCAATCTACTCCAGCTACTCCAGCTACTGCAGACAGGAAAAAAAAAGGTAATTCCTGCCTGCTCAGGAACTACACCAACTAGCATGCCCAGCCATCAGTGCTGCCTATCAGTAAACTGTCCCAATTCCTTCTCTGGGTGCCACAATCATGCACTGGAATTTGGGATTCTAAACTCCTACATTTCTATGATTCATTGTGTTTAATTTGTGATTGTGTGTGTTTATCAGTATGTGTGTGTGTGTGTGTGTGTGTGTGTGTGTATTCTGTCCATTGCACACATACAATGAATATTGCACATGTACTTGAAAGGCCCATGAATCTGGCTGCTGAGCTTTCAATCAGCAGAGGATCAAATCGCTTACATTACACACCCAACACCCATTACCAGATAAAGGGTATGGTTCCAGTCATCTACCATGGTGGTGAACGGAAGTAGAAAATCTTTTTTTCAAGCATATAACTTGTAAAGTAACTTAGGTTTCCTCTTCATATGTTGTATTTTTGGTGGTCTTCCTCCAGTGGAGATCTTAACATTGTAGTTTAAATATGTGGAGCTATATCGATTGCAACACTGGGCCCTTTACATGGGGTTTTGTTGTCTCTATAATCTTTCCTAAGGTCTGTTTTATATACAGTAGTATAAGTTTTTATATGTCTGGTGGTGGTTTACTGCAGATGCAGGCCGCTCAATCATTTGATATGTACCTTGCAGCACAATTTATGTGGGGGTAATGGGCAGGAATATGGCCTGTATAGGGGTATTACATTTTGCTATCACTCTAACCCTTATTCCTGACTGGGCATGTTTAAGTTCAGTACATGTTAAAATAATGTCAATACGTCTCATTTGCTCAGCCATCCTAACAGAACAGCCATAGCAAGTTAATATGAACATTCTGTTAATGTTACAGGCTCAGTCCTCTGAAGTAATGATCTGCATAACTTTACATGCACCAGTATCACAATGTGCCATATGGTACTGGAGTGGCGTCAGACTTCAAACATTGGGCAGGGCTCCTGTCATTCGTAAACTAGTCAGGTTCATTATTTACCCAGTTCCTTTCCAAACACTGACATAGCTGCTGTACCAGCATTCAGAATGGGAGAAAGGTCATAGGTATGGGCATATGCATTTTGGTTATGTATAGCATTGGGACAGAAATCTCCTAGAAAATACAAGGGCCTCTTGTCTAGGTGTCCTTCGGTATCTCATGTATGAAGATTGTCGGGTGTGAGTTATCATTGTATCTGAATGTCCTTACATATTGCTCATATTCAATTTAAATGTTATTTACTATGCATGTTATAGCAGAGCTGTATGACTAGGTTTCGTAGTTGCTGTCTAATGCTAACCTGGCTCCATAGAAGTACATGGCAAAGTCTCAAAACTCCTTTCCCTAGAGGCAAAGATGGTGTCTAGGGCCTAGTTTTTGTGAAGTAGGTTTTTCCTACCTTCCTCATTACTAGCTGTAGTGATCCAGGAATCCCTATGGTGGGGAAAAAGCAATTTTTTTTTTTTTTTTTTTTTCTTTACAGCCCTTAATAGCCAAAACCCCTCTTGGTGGTGCCATGCTACACAGACAATGCAAGTCTCCTCATAGGATACTCCTAGTCAACAATGATCTAATGCTCTAGGGCTCAATCCTACTCTTCGAGGCCACTGCATGGCTTAGTGACTATTCAGCAGGTCTTTATTTTATTTTTTTATATACACTGTTGGACAAGGACTATTATTTTTAGGATATTTTAGCCTTCACAAAATCCCACTATATCCCAGACTGGTCACTTGTTATAATAGATCTGAGGTTCTGAATGCCTAGGCTTCAGCTTCTTTTCAAACCCTTCCTAAGAGAGGAAACAAAGCCGTAGTATTTTATCCTAAGCAATCCAAATGATTGGGGGGCGTAAAGTAGCCTTTTTTGGTATTAGACACCCGAGCAACTGACTTGGGTCCTTTGAATAAGTACACTGTACTTTTTTTAATGTTAAAAGTCGAACTGCCCAGTGGATTTGGGTAATTTCTCAGGTCTGACCTCAGCGTGGACCAAGAATTTAGTAGTTTTTCCTCAACAGATCTACAAAGACACCATCTCCTCTAATTTTCATACAGTGTTTTGACACATCCAGATTGTTCTGCTGTCCTTTCAGGACTTAGCCTTGTAATATAGTTCCTGGAAGCAGTAGCCACCCTAAGGCCCCATGCACACGAGACGCAGATGCAAACTCTGCTGAACGCATGTTTTAAAAAGCAGAAACCTGCGTTTAAAAACGCGCGTTTTGCTGTGTTTTCATGACGCGTTTAGGCGCGTTTAGCCGCGTTTGCGTCTATAAGCATTTGTAAAGATAACATCATATAGACCCTCCCCAAGCTCAGAAAGCATGTATTAACTATTTCTGCCATTTTGTGAGCAGCAGCAGCAGAGAGAGCCGTTGTACACTTGCATTTGCCTCTCTTTCTGTGTTTTTTTTTTTGGAAATGGATCCCATATTGAATATATGTCAGGAAATGCTCCTGATGTTGCTCTTGATGAGGCAGCAATGTCGTTGCAAATTTGCATGAGAGGTCCAGAATCAGAGCTTGGCGATATTGGACCCATCCGTTGATGGCACAGCGAATGTCCGTTGGATATTTCACAAACATGTATGCATTTCACAAACATGTGTGCATCAGTGAGTATATATGCTCTATGAACTATCTAAACTAATTACGACATTTTAAACACATATTTTTCTAGTATTTTTTATGGTTTACCATCATATTTCTGAGTTTTCTGGTCCAAAAAATTGGGTTCCTTTTTAAAAAGGCTTATAAACGCAAACGCAGGTGCCTGCGTTTAGACGCGTTTAGCTGCGTTTTGCGTCTGAAACGTGGAAAAGCAAAGTGTCTGAACGCATTTTTTTTTGCTTCTGGAAAAACGAGGTTAAACGCAACTGCATAAAAACGGGAAAAAACAAGACAGTGTACATGGACACATAGGATAACATTGCATGCGTTCAGGTGCAGTTGAAAAAAGTGTCCAACTGCCTCTGAACGCACGTTTAACAGCGCCTCGTGTGCATGAGGCCTTACAGGTTATTTCTATAATGTGCTGTCCTGGAGGATGAAATGGGGAAAACTAGAGTTAGTTACCTGGTAACTCCATTTCCATTAATCTTCAAGGACAGCATGGACCTTTGCCTTATATTCTGTGTTGTTTTGGGTTATTATGGTATTCCGTTATTCCATCAGTGGCCTTCGGTTCTTCCTTACTACTGAGGACACTGGGTGACTGTGCTGCTCCTTTTTTTTTTTTTGATTGTGGGTGGAGCCACTCTCTTACGTGCTGTCCTGGAAGATTGATGGAAATTGAGTTACTAGGTAATTAACTATTTTTTTATTTATTTTTTACATTTTTTTTTTTTTTTTTTTTTATGGATTCTATGGGGTAAAAAAAACTCTGTGCTCAGCTGGTGGTGGCTACATCATGCTGTCGGGATGTTTTTCAGCGGCAGGAACTGGGAGACTAGTCAGGATGGAGGGAAAGATGCAGCAATGTACAGAGATATCCTTGATGAAAACCTGCTCCAGAGCGCTTTGGACCTCAGACTGGGGCGAAGGTTCATCTTCCAACAGGGCAATGACCGCAAGCACACAGCCGAGAGAACAAAGGAGTGGCTATGGGACAACTCTTGTGAATGTCCTTGAGTGGCCCAGCCAGAGCCCAGACTTGATTCCATTTGAACATCTCTGAAAAATAAGTGTGCCAAGCTTGTAGCAGCATACTAAAAAAAGACTTGAGGCTGTAATTGGTGCTAAATGTGCTTCAACAAAGGCTGTGTACTTGCTGCTTGTGTACATGGGATTATTTTTTTTATTTTTATTTTTTATATAAATTTGCAAAGATTTCATACAAACTTCTTTCATGTTGTCATTATGGGGTATCATTTGTAGAGGAAAATAATTAATCAGTTTTGGAATAATACTGTAACATAACAAAATGTGGAAGAAGGGAAGCGCTGTGAATACTTTCCGTATGCACTGTAGGTTGGACTGTGTGCAAATGCAGCCTGCCTAGGAACTCCTCCAGACTGACATCCACCCTTCAAGGCATTTTGATATTTGCATAACTTCCCAAGAGCCAACTTGCTGCTTGCATTAGGCTTGTGTGCTCTTAGGGGGGGGGGTACTGAGGCAGTGTGCTGGGATGTTTTCACAGATGTACTGAACCTTGTTGGCCCCTCTCACAAGCTATGATCTGCTTACATAACATACAGAAGTGCAGTGATGTCGCTGGGTCTAAAATAAAGTGTGTTTTTACCATTAAACATTCGCTTTAAAGAACTACAGGAATTGCAGCCCTGTGTTGTCTGCTTACAAAGGGTTAAGACCAACTGCAATGGCTGTAATCCTGGCAAAAATTTTTTTAAATAGGGCAAGTCCACGAGGTGGCATATATCTTGTTGGATTGAACCCTCCAACTAGCATTATGTAAAAAGTGCTGGAATTTTAGTTCTAAATGTCTACTGTAGCAGCTGTGAGCTTCCCTGCATTCAGTAAATGACTTCCTGAGAACAGAAACCGTGACTTAACACCATGAATCCTGTGTACAAAGTTGTGATCCTCCCACACGCTGCTGCAAGAACTAGTGGTGACAGGACTTGTGGCACAAGATGTAAACTGTTGTGAACTAATCCTTTAGACCTGTTTACGGTGTTTTACTGGGGATCAAGATCGTTAGATTTTCATAAAGTGAGCACACAACTTTCAACATCCTATTCAGACTTTGCAAATAAATTTTAGAACGGTTAAATCGGAAACAAGACTGCACGTGATCAGAAACAAACTACAAAAAAAAAGCCTTTGTCGTACATTATTTCCTTCCTCGGTTCCGACTTGCTGTGAAACAATGAGGAAACTCAGATGATCGTTTGCCTGATTTTTTATTTATTTTTTTTCTTATATTGTCTACTTGCCTTTTAGGCTTCATGTACACTAGGAGCAGATGGAAAAACGCTGTATAAGAAATGCTCACTATAAATAAAAAAAGAAAATTTTGCCTGTGGTTTTTCCGTGTTTGTGTCGGTATTTAGCAGTGTATTAGCAGGTTGTTTAGTCCTTAACAACCAATTACCATCAGCTGTCAGCGGGATTCCCTGCTGCCAGCTGAACATAAACAAAAGAATGCCTGCATTAAAAAAAATCTGCCTGGGCGTCCCCCCCCCCCCCCCCCCCCCCAAGCCTTGTCTTGGGTTCCCCCTCCCCAAAATCCATAACGCACCCTTATCTGAGAAGGCAGTGCAGGAATAGGGGAGGGGCGAGCGAGTTTGTCTTCCTCACAACCTTCTCAGTCAGTAGTTGTAGGGGTCTGTAAGGGGGGTGGGGGCGCTTATCAAAATCTGGAAGCCTCATTTTTAAAAATGTTAATCTTTTTTTTTAAATAATTGTCCTCCAGTGTGGATCCAATGTCGGACACCTTCCTTTTATTAAGTGGCAGCTATGAAGCAAAGCTGTCAAATGGGAGCCAGCGTCGGGTCCAGATTTTTTTTTTTTTGGGCCGGTGTCCTATCATTACCTGTCCCCTGTCACAATCTGTCCGACCTTTATTGTGATTGACAATGGATCTACAATTTTTTTTTTTTTTTAACTGTTTCTGCAGTTTTACTTACCTTTACCACTTTATTTGGTGAATGAGTAGGGGTACTATGCACCCCATATTCATATGGGGGGGGCGGGGGGACAGGACCAACAAACCCCCACAAAACCGGCCCCATTCACTCCAGTGTGAAAGCCGGTGGGCTTTCACACTGGAGCGGTGCGCTAGCAGGACGGTAAAAAAAGTCCTGCTAGCAGCATCTTTGGAGCGGTGTATTCACCGCTCCGTCCCATTGATTTCAATGGGACACCGCGGCAATACCGCTGCAAAGCGGCGCTTTGCGGGGGATTTTAACCCTTTTTCGCCCGCTCGCGGGGGGTAAAACTGCCCCACGAGCGGCCGAATACCGTGGCTAAAATGACGGTAAAGCAGCGCTAAATATAGCGCTGCTTTACCGTCGCCACGGCTCCCGCCCCAGTGTGAAAGGGGCCTAAGAGCAAAGGCGTGTAATATACATACAGCACATATTCGATTCAAAATCCTCCCTGCTAAGGCTACTTTCACACTGGAGCGGTGGGGGCGCTGGTGGTAAAGCGGCGCTATATTTAGCGCCGCTTTACCGGCGTTTTAGCAGCTCATTTCGGCCCCCCGCGAGCGGCCGAAAAAGGGTCAATACCGCCCGCAAACCGCCGCTGCAGCGGCGTTTTGCGGGCGGGTTCGGAGCGCTGCCCCATTGTTTTCCCCCATTGTTGCCCCATTGTTGGGAACGGGCACTATAGGAGCGGTAAATATACCGCTCCTATAGCGAGCCAAAGATGCGACTTGCAGGACATTTTCCAGCGTCCTGCAAGCGCACCGCTAAAGTGTGAAAGCCCGAGGGCTTTCACACTGAAGACACAGCAACAGCTGTTTCGGGTCAGTTTGCAGGCGCTATTTTTAGCGCAATAGCGCCTGCAAACCGCCCCAGTGTGAAAGGGGCCTAAGAGCCACATGTTTTAGTGGTGCAATACTTTCAGGTAATCACAGAATATATTCTGCCAATCCTTCTGTACATATGATACCATATAGCCAGGCTAGATATATCCCAAATGCCTTCAATATTCTCGCCCGTTGTCTGGGGACATATTTTGCTACTGGAGCTGCCTGCTTATAAATTTTGTAAACCTTAGTGATTACCTGAGTGCATTTGAATCTCTGATTCAGCTTCTTTAATGAAGCCATGAACAGAAGTAGGAAGCGGAGGCTTTTCTTGGTACAGTGCAGATGAGCTCAGTGTAAACAGCAATGTTTACTTTGCCTGGCCCTGTGATGAGCAAAGGAAAAGAAAAGTAATAGAATTCTGCAGGGAACACAACATATTTGTTATGTGTGATTCTCAGCCCCACAGGCCATATATAATTCTCTTCCCCTTACACACAACCTTCAAATCTCATTGAAACAGTCCTCTTAATGCTGCTTTAGAACGCTGTAAAACCATCAATAATGCACCGGACCCCAGTACAGTGGGAAAAAATGGGCACCTGGAATGCATCTGAAAACACGTTAAAATGCGCATGCAGATACGCATCTGGAATAGATCTGCAGTGTTTGGTGTGAACCGGCCCTTTAATTTTTTTTCCTCTTCCACAGATGTATTTAGCTGATGGATATGTTGATAGAAGGTATGGGAACTGTCTTCAAAGCAGATTGTATAATTTAAAGTCTGGTTGTCGCACAGGGATTTCTTAACACAGAATAATGTAATGGTCAAAAAAAAAAGCTCTTCAGCCTAAAATTTGTGAGTTATATGATCTAGAGCCCTTTAGCAGTGCCTAGACACCCTGTATTCTTCAGGCTTGACCTCATCAGAGGCATGTCCCTCCCTCCCTCCCTCCCTCCCTCCCTCCTCCTCCTCCTCCTCCGTAAGATTACATTGATGGCTTCCTTGGAAGCGGGGTGAAGGAACAGGAAGCGCTGTCGACAGATAGCTGGCACTTCCACTAGTATATGGTGGCTGCTCTGTGGATTGGATGACCAAGTGGACCAACACTTTAAGGCCCCTTTCACACTGGGGCGGGGAGCCGCGGTGACGGTAAAGCAGTGCTATATTTAGCGCTGCTTTACCGTCGTTTTAGCCGCGGTTTTCGGCCACTCACGGTACGGTTTTACCCCCCCGCGAGCGGCCGAAAAAGGGTTAAAGACCCCCCGCAGAGCGCCGGTATTGCCGCGGTGTCCCATTCTAATCAATGGGAAAGAGCGGTGAACACACCGCTCCTATACCGCTCCAAAGATGCTGCTAGCAGGACTTTTTTGACCGTCCTGCTAGCGCACCGCTCCAGTGTGAAAGCCCTCCGGCTTTCACGCTGGAGTTAAAGGGGCCGGATTTTTTCAGGCGGTATACAGGCGCTATTATTAGCGCTGTACCGCCTGAAAAACGCCCCAGTGTGAAAGGGGCCTAAGTGCTAGAGCTATACCATTCCCTACTGACTTGTCTTGATTTTGGCTGATTTTTGGTCAGCAGATTTGTTGCTCGGCTCTAAAGGTCATTTTTTTTTTCTTTTTTTTTTAACTTTTAATACAAATCTGTTCTGTTATTGCTAAACTAACATGTTTCATTCATGCAACGTTCTGTAAGCGGGCTTACCGTGTTGTGGTAGCAAACCAAATATTTATGTACAGTATGCTATCACTTCTGTAATGAAATGTAACTTTCTGGCAGCATTCATTAAAGCGGTTTGGCACTCATTTCATTTAGTAAATGTCTTTGCCTTCCAAATCAGGCAAAGAGTACTAAATGAAATGTTTTTTTTTTTTTTTTTTTTTTTTTACTTACCTTGTAATGAAGACTTCCGGTCTTCTCCCTCTGCGGCGGCGGGCGGGGTCTTGCGTCGATCGTCGTCACGCCGCACTGTCTCCTGGGATCTGGTGTCATTGATCCCAGGAGTCAGTGCGGGCATCTTCCGAATCTCGCGAGATTTCGGCCGCATCTGCCGAAATCTCGTGAGATGTCGGCAGATGTGCGTTACTGCGCACGCGCGAGTAACGGCGGTGCATGCTGGGCCATCAACACTGCCTGTGGGGTTTCACATGCAAGATGGACCCCAGCAGACAAGAAGAAGACAAGAAGAAGATGAAGACGAAAACCGGCGGCGATCGAGATGGAACATGGAACAGGTAAGTCCCCCAATTGAGCTATATGCCCTAGGCATATAGCCCAAAAAAAAAAAAAAAATTTTCAGAGTGCAGAACCGCTTTAATCATGCTCTAGCCCTTGTTGGTCTAGTTTACCAGTTAACAAGATGACAGGGGTGAAAAGTTATTAATTATAATAGAGGCAAGTATTGTTTTTTCCTAGCAAATCACATTGTTTTAGTCACATTGTGCGCTGCCCTTTGAGCAGGAGCGTGGTCATAGTCTGCGTGTTAATAATTAAAGCACTTTTTGTAATTTCACAAATGTGTTCAACACAAATCAGGAGATGGGCTGATAGTTTTGTTCTGCATCTGCTTTTGCTTTGTTGGTGTAACCAGTTGTGACGGCCTACTATCCTACACTTTGCTGTTTTTATTCGTTTTTATAATTTTTGAGAGCAATATCAAATTTGGCATATGTAATTTTTTGGAGTGGAATGTAAAGAGCACAAATGTGGAAAGCCTTGATTTGTAAAGGGACTGTAATAGCAGTGATTTCTCGCAATCTTGTGTAGTGTCTCTCCAGTATCCTGAAGCATGTCCCCATTCACCCAACAACTCCTATAGGATGTTTTGGTTTGGCACGATATCTGACCATCTTCTGTAGCATATCTGCAGTCTGACCATTACTTGTAATATTCCTGTAGACTTTGACCATCTCCTGTTGCATGTCTGCAGTCTAATAGATATCCTTAGCACGAGATTTACTGAATACTATGTTTGGCGTTCTGGGGATGTCAAGGTCTCACTTGAGGTACTCTGCATAAATCGTAAAGTGGAACTTTAGTCATTTAACACCGACAGGGGTGCTTACAATCGTCTATTCCTTTACTGTATGTAAAACCTTTTATCCTAAAAGGAACAAAACTGCTGCTTTAACTGGCAAGCTGGAGTTTGCATTCAATTTGTTAGTGTATCTAAATCGGCCTTTTTTCAACCCGGATGCCTTCAGGTTTTCTCTTGGGTGCCTTGGTAAAATGCCTGTAAATTGTCTTAATATTGTATACAAGCCAGCAAATGGAGGAAGCCTGCCTTTTACTTAAAGTCCAAGATTATCATTATGCGTTATTACAAACTTTCAGCTGCCGGTGTCCTAACAAGCAATGACATCATCAGTTAATAAGGGGGACATCGGGTGCCTGCACAGCATCCTCCCCTGCCCCTTTCCATCAGCACTGGGGTCACATTAGCTGAGCTAGGTAGAGAAATTGAGGTAGAAGAGAAACATTGGAACAGTGGTGGCTGGTGCTGGAGTATTTTGGGGGGGCGCTGGCGGCCCCCTCCAGGTCTGCACTTACCCTACAGCGGAGCTCCCCTGGACTGTCTGTAAAGCAGGCTGCTCCTCCAGTCTCTCCTCCCTCCCTCTCTGGGCTGCTGTCATCTCTAATCCATCCTTGGTGTACACCAGGGCTTGACAAATTTGCTTAGAATCTAGGAGCCAGCTGAAAAGGTTAGGAGCCAGTTATTTACATCCTCTGCCCAGCGCCCAGAACTGGCACTGACGGGGGGCACTAATTGGCACTGGCAGGTGGCATTGGATTGCACTGGCAGGTGGCACTGGATGCCCCTTATTGGCACTGGAAGATGGCACTAACTGGCATTGGCAGGTGGAACTAACTGGATTGCACTGGCAGGGGGCACTGGCATTGGCAGATGGCACTAACTGGCATTGGCAGATGGCACTAACTGGCATTGGCAGATGGCACTAACTGGCAGGTGGCACTAACTGGCACTGGCAGGTGGCACTAACTGGCACTGGCAGGTGGCAATGGTTGGTACTAGCAGGTGGCACTAACTGGCATTGGTAGGTTGCACTGGCAGGTTCCACAGCCGATAGTGTAAATGTGAAACTGAATGCTCTCTGCAGCTCTGTGGTGTGTGAATGTACTGGGTACTTCTGACTCAAGAACTTGGTTGCAGGGAGGAGCTGAGCTCTCGCTCTAGGATCATATTACCAGACCTGCTCTGCTGTGAAACTGTATGGAGAGAGGAGCTGACAAATTCAGCATAATGTCAGAGGTGGGAGGGACTCAGCAGCTATCCAGCCAATGATTGGGCTGTTTAAGAAAGGGGCGGGGCCAAATACACGCAGCAGCCCGCCCAGATTTCATCCCATTGGCTGGTGTTGGATAGCTGGGTCCCGTCTACCCCGAGTCCCGCCCACCTCCGACATCCAACCTCAATTGTGACAGCTCCTCTCTACATACAGTTTCACCCTCAGCGACACTGTTCTGCCAACAGTGTGTGGAGAAGGGAGGAGGATGTCAGCGGCTGCTGAGCGATCTCTTCCTGCTCCTTCCACACTACCAGACAGACACCACAGCCTTCCCTGTAGTAGAGGCACCTGTCAGTGACAAAAACCCAGGCGCCAGGGCACAATTTCTAGTCGCAATGGCGACCTGGCGCCTGGGATTTGTCAAGCCCTGGTGTACACAGTACTGCCATTAGTCTACCTGTCCCCGGCGCTGAGTGACTCGCACATGTTGCACACTCTCCTCATGCCTGGCACTGGTCACGCCCTCCCTTTTTCTTCCTGTATGCCGCGCTGACAGCGGCGGGAATGCGAGGTGTTAAGTCACTTGTCCGGCCGCAGACGCTCCTCTCCCCCCGACACTCCGTCACCGCTCACCGCCGCCTCACTGGCTCGACTGACCAGTCAGTTATGAAGAGGGTGGCGTCTCGCTGAATGGCCGGGAAGCGGATGCTGATTTGCTCGCATTGCAAGGTGGGAGGGCTCGGGTGCAGAGCACTGGGCCCCGAGGACAATGTAAAACTGGCCATTTGGGGTCATGTGCCTGTGAGAGGATGACGGACCTGGTAGAAACCTATTGGTCCGGCCCCCTGCACAGTGCACAGCTGGAGAGCGGCGGCGCACCTTGTGGACCGGCCGCTTCTGCATTGGAATATTAGTCGGTACCAGTGTACAAAGGTGTATTTGCTTTGGAAGAATAAATCACCTCTAATACTGGATGTCCTACGTGTGTGGATATTCCTTCATTATGCAAAACTATTTTTTTTTTTTTTTTTTTATTTCATTTTTTTTTTTACTTAATGGAATGGGGTGCCTCAAGATTTGTGTGCAGAATTTTCAAAGGTTAAAAACTGAACAAAGGTCGAAAAACACTGATCTAAATCTTCTAGTGCATCTGACACTACTATCTCACCAATACTGCTGTCCAAAGGTGTTCCTGTTGCTCCTTCATCCAATGTAGGCACTCTAATACTAGAGATGTGTTACTGGCCAGATCACCTGGTGAAATCTGCGAAGGAAAAAAGCCAAAGATAACGAATGCAGCCACCACATGTAATATAAGCTGCAATATATTATATTTTTAGGTTTAATACTGCTTTAATGTTTGTTTGTGTGTCTGCGTGTGTGTGTGTGTGTGTGTGTGTGTGTTTGTTTTTTTATTTTTTGTATCTGTAGCGATACCCCCACTTAAGAGGGCCGCAAGTTTGATTTGGGTCCCTGAGTACAGCTCCACCAACCTCCCGGCAATCTGCTCTACCCGCTCTGGCACAGTTAATATAGCAATACACATAAAATCACTTATGCTCTAAGTGTGATGAACTCAAACTCACAGACAATCTTGTAGCTATTATAACTGTCTTTACTTCTGGTAGTTTAAAAGTGGTAACATACATCAAACATTTGGTTTACAACACATAAGCAGGTCCCTGCAGTATGTATTACAATAATATAACTGAACCGCAATGGGGGGAAAAGAACGGAGCGCCACGTGTAGCGACCGTTACCTAAGCACCACTGTGGTGCGACAACCTAATTGCGACTACCTAATGGACCAGGCCTGATCCCTAAACATGGAGCTCAGTCCTTGAGGGAATACAAAATTCTTCACCGGCACAAGATCTGTAGAGGTGGTGCACATAAAGATTTAAGCAAAGTAATTGTAATCCACAAAGAAGGGAGAGGACAATCTTCTGCAACTTGAAGTAAATAGCCTCGGAAGTCTAATAGGCATAAAATATAGGGGGGGGGGCAACAGGCATAAGATGAGCTTTCGCTCGCTCACCACTCCGGACACCGTCCTTGGTCCCGGGACCTCCACCGGCTGTATCCTGCCTCGTCCTCCACGGCCCCTGCGTTCGGGGCCCCAGTCCGCTTGACTGCAGCAAGATGAAAGTCTCAGTGTCACTCAGGCTGGCAGTGAGGTGCAAGGCTCCCCGGTCCGCTGCAAGGCCTCAGGCTTCAGGCCTGTAACAGCACAGGTCCGCACAGGTGTCTCTCCTCTCTCACGTCCCGCTGTCCCAAGAGGAAGAGGCGGGGCTTCTCTCCCCCTTACATCACTTCTCCCATCAGTCTCTGGGGCAAGAACATCCAACCTCCTGGGAGCCAGGGGGTTTCTGGGAACCGTAGTTTCGTCCCCTGCTGCTGCTGCTAGAAAACGTCTTTTCCCTAAAAGGGGAACACCCCCGCTACATCTCGTTTGTAATCATGTATGTACATCCTTCTTTTTTTATATAACTGCATGCGTACCATACTAACAAGGCTTTGTATGATGAATGCAGGAGACTCCCTGTAGTCTTTAGGCATGGGTGCTACCGACCCATGTAATGTAGACTGCTTTGGTAGGAGCTGGGAACCTGCCACCCACAACAGTCAAGTCCTCTGCTTGCAGGACTGGAGGGTGGTATTTACAAGCAGATCATGCTGCGATTCACTCAATTTTTTATTTTTTTTTTGTAACTGGTCCAAAATGTGATAGTGTCCAGCAGCATATGATATACATGGATACCATATTTATAGCCAGCTTTCTGATATTGGACAACTTGAATGCACTTTGAGCTGAAACTGCCTTTTTAAAGGGCCAGCTCATTCAGAAGGCCGGTTCTGGTTGTAAGTTGAGCCTGATTGGCTGAGTCAGCCCCCGGCTTCTTATGTCTTGGAAACGCCCAACAGTTTGATCTCTCTCTCTACCATATCTCACAATTCTTTTGTCCACCTGGCAGTTTAAAGTGATCCTACACACTTCTACATGTTCCAGCACCTCTTGTTGCATGCTTTATAATAATAATAAAAAAAAAAAAATACATTTAAAATCCAACATGGAGAGCAGGAATTCCTTATAATGGACACAGCAGGTATGCAGTTTCGGGAACTTAAACAGGGATATCTTTTCAGTAGAGTTCCTGAGGGATGGAAGAAGCTGTGTGGTCATTTAACTTGCCAACATCTACCAAAATCTGACTCATGTTTTGGGTAGACTGACATTTTTTTTTAAATGGGATTGGCCAGCTAATTTAGAAAAATGTTATATTATCACATACAGAAAAAAAAATGCAAAATGTTAAAATGGTCTTGTGTTTTTATTTTTTTTTACAGCATTTGAAGAAAGAATCTTCCATTCACCATGGATGACATGTCAGTAGAAGACATTCAGCTTCGAGCCAATCAGGTTACAGATGAGGTATGTGTGTGGATGTGGTGCCTCCCATTTGACTCACCTCCCAAGAATCCTCACAGTGCATGTGACAGGAGTAGAGGGAGGACCGTGCACTAACTATGGATCTAATTCTTGGTCATTAATGCCCAATATGAAGCTCTTCCCATTTCATAATAAGCCTGCAGTTTAACATATTGAAGGGGTTTACAAGCTTAATAAGCAACCCCTTGCAGCTTGCTAGGAATTTAAAGGGATTGTGTACTTAAAATATGAAAACATTCTCAGGATATTGGTATGGGTTGGTAATATGATCAAGAATGTGTCTTGCATTCTATAGTGCACAATATTTCCACTGTGTACACTGCTCTCCATATCTGTCAATGGCAGTGCAAGATTCCAGCCAGTCATTGGGGGGGGGGGGGGGGGGGAGTATTCGCACAAGCGTATTCCAGTCTGTAGAGGGGGCTGTTCAAATCCAGGGGCCAAGTCTTTCCTATTTACTGATGGAAGCACATACAGTGTTCACTGCTCCCCTGAAGTTCCTAATGGCATCTTTTGTTAGTTGAATGCCTCACAAATTCTAGGTTAATCCTCCTAGCCTAGGCGTGTAGACAGCCTGCTCTGAGGGATATTCTGTCTCATCTAAAGCACTTCAGCAAAATGGGGCATTAGGCTTTGTATAAAAAAAAAATTTTTTTCTTGGCCAGGACATTGGCATGTTTCCTTATCGGGTTAAAAGCAATAATAGGATTGCTGTCCCCCTTTTTTTTTTTATTTTTTTTTTTTTTAAGTTGTAACCAAAGCTAAATCAGTACAAACCAGAATACCTATAATATATGTCCTGAAAAGGAAAACCTATATATGCACAAACGCCAATATACAAAAGCACAATGCAGTCATTCATTGTATATAATCCATATAACTGTTGAACCACAAGTGTCAGCAATATGCTAAAATTTGAAAACGTAGATGTATACATAGTGCATTTCATATAGCTGCAAGTTTTAAAGTGAGACTCTAGGTTTTGGAAAAAGTTTGTCTGATGTATTAATGTCTAACTGAATGTTGGTTCTCCTGAGCTGTGAAGTAATTTAGCCGCTTATTACTGCACCATAAAATCGATACTTTTGTTTCTGCAAAATAGTGTACAGCTCATACACAGTTTTATTTCTCCCCTTGGCCATTCACAAACACTCTGTCTTAAAGTGATTCTAAAGGCTGATTTATTTTTTTCCTTTTCTTTTCTTCAAAAATAACAAACCTATTATTCTTGCCTGCTCTGTGCAATGGTTTTGCACAGAACCGCCCCAATCCTCCTCCGCTTCTCAGGTCCCTTGCTGGTACGGGCATTCATAGACGTTCTCCCAGAACACCGCCCCCCTGGGCCGCACATCGGGTATGCTCTGTGACCGCTGTTTGTTTCGGACACAGCTGATCACAGATTGGGGTAAAGGGTCAATCACAGTGGCCCTTTACCATGTGATCAGCTGTGTCCAATCACAGCTGATTACATGTAAACAGACTTGCCGGTTGTCAGCAGTCCTTTCCTCACTTGTCTGTGTAAAGAAAGGAGTGCCAATACCGCCAAGGCTGCCAGCGCACTTCTAATCAGGGCACTCATTATGCGTGCAGTCCCATCGCTGTTCATCAGCGCACATCAGTGAAGAAGAAAAATTACTTATTTGCAATATTTTAGAACAGAAATAAAGAAACCTTTACCAGTATTAAAGGTAGTAAAGAAGTATGGGGTTTACTTTTTTTTTTTTTTTTTTTTGTAGAATCCTACTTACCTAGGTGGCTGCAGCATTGGTCTGATGCTGCATCTGTCCCCCACTGCCTCCAACACTGAGAACCGAGTGATTAAAACTGCCGATCACTCGGTTCTCAGAGCTCCCTGAGCAGAGAGCTAGTGACTGTCAGTCGCTGCTGTCTGCTCTGGAACCCAGGCGCTTACTGGAGCATTGGGCTGTGGAGGGGGTGGGAGCAGCCGGCTCAGGCTCTCAGCGGCGGGTGCCAGTTCAGGCATGTGGGTGGATCCCGACTTCATTGTCTCGATCTTGCCTGAGCCGGCTCTGTGACGTCACAGGAGTGCAGAATGAACTGCACCCCTGTGATCCACAGAAGTACAGCCAAAACCAGCTTTGGCTGTACTTCTCCTTTTTTAATGTTTCCAGCATATCCCATTCTCCATAGAGATGAATGGTAAAGTGTGAAATAGGCACTTAAAACATGCTTGAAGCAGCCTACACTAATGCTGCACTGCACGAAAAACCAACAGGTGTGAGTGCAGTTGTGATTAGTTTTAAAGTTTACATTTGTCTATGACCTATTAAAACCATCAATGTTATTTAAAAATCTGTTTCATTAACCAGTATTGCGCTCCAAAACAAAAAATATTAAATTACAGCTCACCACTTGCATGTGGTGGCTGCATTTATTTTCTTTTATAGGCTTTTTCCCTTTATTATTTCGCCTGCTATTTCGGCCAGTAAGGCTGGATTCACACTTATGCAGTTTTAGTGCTTTTTGCATTTTGCAGATTTGTACTACAGACCATCTAACATCTATGGAACACGTTCTGTAGTGCAAATCTGCAAAATGCAAAATGCAAAAAGCACTAAAAATGCCTAGGTGTGAGTCCAGCCTAATTCTGTTATTTTCAACTTGCTTTAACAGATCAAGCTATCCAGCAAAAGTAGTAGTTGGAGGACTTGGACAAACCATTTAACACTTACAGGGGTGCAGAAATTGATCAGCTTTTTTAAAATTTATGTGAAACTGAATATGTAAATTGTATAAAGTGTTAGTAGGAGTTCAGATCTAATTTGTTATTAGTCCATCTAAATCTGATAGGCTAACACTATCCTCTTCCCAGACTGACAATGCTGCTGTCCAAGGGTGTCTGCTTTACAACTTCATCCAGAGTGGAGACGCCCTAAGACAGGAAGTGTGTTAGTGGCAGGACCACCAAGGTGAAATAAAGGGGGGGGGGCTAAAAGAAAACTAATGCAGCCACCACATCCTAAGAATTTTAAGCTGCAATATGGTTAAAGCGGTATTAAATACAAAAACATAAATGTAACAGATTGCTCAGTGGTTATGTCAAGGCCCTCCCTGGTTCTGACTGGTTTGACAGTTCCTTTTTTTTTTTTTTTTTCATTTTTAGTCTCTGGAGAGCACACGGCGGATTCTGAATCTAGCAGTGGAGGTAAGATAATGTTAGTCACCGTTTGAGACAGACAATAATAGTCTCTATACTAAAACTTGGAAGGAATAGCAAACTCTGTCACATTTTGTCATTACTTGTAAAAAGATATCAGATTGTATTTTAAGGTAAATCTTTCAAAAAGTGAAAATATGTGTACTGCCATTCTGACGTTTTGAAAATGCCAGTTGCCTGGCTGTTAGGTGGACCCACTAAATTTGATTACTTTCCATGTCACTGGCCCGGAGCAAGTACAGAGATCCAAAATGTCAGACATCCTTATTTGTATGCGTTCTGGGTTTGTGATTTGCAGAGCTGAAGCCAGAGGATCAGCATGACAGCTCGGCACCTGGCATGTGCAGGGGAATGAGAAGTCCGCAATTGCAACAATATGTTTCTGTTAAAGCAAGACGGTGACCTTCCCCAATGGTGCTCTTCCTGTGCTTCCGTTATTAGTACAGGACTGTTCTCCATTTTTAAAGCAATCCAAAGCCTCACAGCAGCCAATGAGATTAAGTTATTATTTACATTTAATATGAACATTTTACAGACACGTTCACGATATTAAACCGATGCCAGTAACAGAAACACTGGACTTTAAAAAAAAGGTTTCTTTTAATATTTAAAAATGTCTGTTCACAAGACTATTCTAGACACTTCGTTTTATTTTATTTGTGTAAAAAGTCCTGCCTAAAGCAGATGCAGCACAACGTCTGTTACCTTTTTTTTATTGGCCTGAAAAGTCTTTTCTGTGCCTCTCTGATTTTAGTTCCGCTTTAGCTGTGTGCCTCTACCAAGTGTCCCCCCCCCACACTGAGACACAATGCAGCACAGGACATGGTGAGTCAGGAACTGGGAAAGATCAGCTGCAGGGAGACCACAGGCACAGCTTTCTGACTTAGTTTCTCTGACAGTCACAACCTAGAGTTCAGTAGGGTCAGAAATGGACAGTGCTTGGGAGATAACGCCACCAAACTTCCTGTCCTGGTGACAATGTCAATTGCCCAGAAGTCCAGGAAAACTGCTCTGGTAAGAAAAGAGCAGCAATAAAAACCTGCTGATGTGCTACAGCTTGGCCAGGATGTTGGGGAACTCATGCCCTGGAGAACGCGTGTCACCATACAAACCCGTATATCACTAAATATTACTCCAAATCTGGTGAGGCTGGCAGACAGAGGGCAGAAGTGCTTTAGCTCTCGCACTGCAGATGTACAGCTAGGTGACTGTAAACACAGGAGTACCTGGGCAAATTCACATCGGGCAGTGTACTGTTATTTTTTAGGAGGCATTGTAGACCAAAGGTATATTTTTAGGGGCGCTGCTTTTGGGCAATTAACATTTCTAGAAGTTTCCCATAACCTCGATCTCTTCACTTTTGAGTTCAGGTCCATTTTAATAGCACAAAAATGTAGTTGGCATGTTCAGTTAGGTTGATACTGAAGTTAGCTGTCAGGGAACAAAACTAGCTGCTTGCATTCTTTTGCTTTCTTTTTTATTAATGCCAAAATCTCTTTATTCTAGAGTCAAGATGCCGGGGTAAAGACGATAACCATGTTGGATGAGCAAGGAGGTGAGGGCTGGAAGAACCCCAATACAGTATAAAATGCATTGCAGACAAATGAATTTCCTTTTTGTGCACTGGTCCAAATCATTTGGGGGAGGGAGGATTATGGCGTGGGGTTGTTTTTCAGGGGTTGGGATTGGCCCCTTAGTTCCAGTGAAAGGAACTCTTAAGACGTCAGCATATCAAGACATTTTGGACAATTTCATGCTTTCAACTTTTTGGGAACAGTTTGGGGATGGTCCCTTCCTGTTCCAACATAATTGCGCACCAGTGCACAAAGCAAGGTCCATAAAGACATGGATGAGCGAATTTGGGGTGGAGGTACTTGATTGGCCTGCACAGAGTCCTGACCTCAACCTGATAGAATAAATTAGAGCGAAGACTGCGAGCCAGGCCTTCTCGTCCTTCTCCTGAATGGTCAAAAGTTCCCATAGACACACTCCTAAACTCCTGTTGTGGACAGCCTTCCCAGAGTAGTTGAAGCTGTTATAGCTGCAAAGGTTGGGTTAACTCAATGTTGAACACTATGGACTTTGACTGGGATGCTATTAGGGCCGAAATAATTATTTGATTATGAAAATAGTTGTTTCACAGTATTAATGAACCCCTT
Organism: Lithobates sylvaticus; assembly: GCA_028564925.1. Taxonomy (NCBI): domain Eukaryota; kingdom Metazoa; phylum Chordata; class Amphibia; order Anura; family Ranidae; genus Lithobates; species Lithobates sylvaticus. Next base: position 101,584,325 of record CM053038.1, read on the forward strand.
ACAGTAGCGATTATCTGCCCTTTTGTTTTTTAACCCCATTATGACAGGTGATACAAAAAAAGCATGCTGCTGCTGCTACTAAACGTCTTAGGCCTGGTTCACACGTGTGTGTTTGTTTTTGTTTGTTTTGGTGCTTTTTGCAGTAACGCCCTACTGTTCATTTAACCACTTCAATACCGCACGCTGTCATATGACGCCCACAAGGTGGATCTCCCATCCTGGGTGGGCGTCATATGACGTCCTCGGATTCCCAGCCGCCTGGGGGGGGCGCGCGCGCGCCGCCGGCGGCGCGCCCGCGGCATCGCTCGGGACCCGGTGCGAGTGCCCGGCGGCCGCGATGTCCGCCGGGCACCTGCGATTGCCCGTTAAAACAACGGGACCGTGCGGGATCGTGGAGCTGTGTGTGTAAACACACAGCTCCACGTCCTGTCAGCGGAGAGGAGACCGATCATGTGATCCCAGTACGGAGGAACACATGATCGGTCTTCTCCCCTTGAGTCCCCTCCCCCCACAGTTAGAATCACTCCTATAGGGACACACATTAACCCCTGCAGCGCCCCCTAGTGTTAACCCTTCCCTGCCAGTCACATTTACACAGTAATCAATGCAATTTTATAGCAACGATCGCTGTGTAAATGTGAATGGTTCCAAAAATGTGTCCAAAGTGTCCGCCGCAATGTCGCAGTCACGAAAAAAAAAATCGCAGATCGCCGCCATTACTAGTAAAAAAAAAAAAAAAAAAAAAATTCAATAAATCTATCCCCTATTTTGTAGACGCTATAACTTTTGCGCAAACCGATCAATATATGCTTATTGCGATTTTTTTTTTTTTTTTTTTTTTTTTTTTTTTATATTTTTATATTTTTTTATATTTTTTTATATTTTATATTATTGTTTTTTTCAAAATTGTCGCTCTTCTTTTGTTTATAGCGCAAAAAATAAAAACCGCAGAGGTGATCAAATACCACCAAAAGAAAGCTCTATTTGTGGGGGAAAAAAGGACGTCAATTTTTGTTTGGGTGTAACGTCGCACGACCGCGCAATTGTTAGTTAAAGCGACGCAGTGCCGAATCGCAAAAAGTGCTCTGGTAAGGAAGGGTAAAAAATGGCCCGGTGCTGAAGCGGTTAACCACCGGCCACTGCACATAGATGGCCAGGTGGTCCTTTCCTCATTCTGAGTGGACGTTTATTATGATCACAGAATCCAGTTGAGCAGAGATCGGGATATTGGCACTGTGATTGGCCCTCCCGATCATGTGACGGCTGTGTCCAATCACAGCCGTCACAATGTAAACAGTCGCATGTCTCTGACAGTTCTCCCCGCCAAGCTCAGTGCGGGGGTGGGGGGAGGGAATCTGCAGATCAGTGACAGCTCTCTGAGGATGATTTTACACAGAGAGCTGTTACAGATCACCCCACAAACGGTACACAAAGCACCACTTATACTGGACACCCCTGTCCCTATACACATGTCGGTGTCCCCATAAAACATCTGTCTGTCCCCCATCACTGCCAACACCAAATACTGATTTGGGTTATTTTTACCAGCATAATTTTTGGACAAAATGTATCAAATTACAGTATAAGCAATTACCTAAGAAAAAAGCTATATATAATATCATTTTTTTTATTTGTAGCATGAAAAATAAAAACCCAGCCGTGATTAAATACCACCAGAAGAAAGCTCTGTTTGTGTGGAAAATGATAAAAATGTCATTTGGGTACAATGTTACATGACCGCAATTCTCATTTAAAGTTTGCTTAGCTTATGTGTACCCGGTCTGGCCAGTCATCAGCCGCCTTATGGGAGTGCCAATCGCTCCCCTCCCCTGGCCAAGTATGCCCAAAGGCTGCCTGTAGTACTAGCAAGTGCCACACTACAGCAGGCTGGGGGCTACGGGGGGCAGCTGCGAGAGCCAGTACTCGGGAGGATGAGGCGGGGGCGTGCGGCGGCTTTTTTGCCGCCCCCCGAAATGTGTCGGCCTGGGCCTTGTCCGCCTAGGCCAAGAATATTCATAGGAAAATCTTTGTACGTTCGCTGAACGAAAGAGGAAAGAGTGTAATTTTTTCATTACTATGGTTGAAAAGAACATTTTGATTTTCTAATCATTAGTGTGGTCAAATCAACAAACGTTCTTAAAATTACATTATTTTTGAAGGCAGACATAGTTTTTGTAAAAAATTCAACTATTTTGACGATTTTCAGAACTGTAATGTATTATATATTACAGTTCTGAAAATCATCAAAACAGTTTAATTCTTTCTTTTTTTTTTTTCTTTAAGTCGGAGGTTCAAACAAATACATAATACATTCATAATGCATTCCATACATTCAAACAAATCAGGTATCAGGTATTTGCACCCACTTCAGGGCATAGACTCCCACAGGAGTCTATGCCCCTTCCTATTCCGCCGCACTGTCTGCTGGAACACACGGGTCCCAGAGACAGCACGGAGCATTCCTATTGCGCTGTGCGACTCGTGCATGCGCAGTAGAGAACCGGGAAGTGAAGCCGCACGGCTTCATTTCCTGATTCCCATACCCTAGATGGCAGCAGCATCCGAGGAATGAGGGACGGCTCGGCCTCTGGTGCCGACATCGCTGGAACCTGGGACAGGTGAGTGTCCTTATTTTAAAAGTCAGCTTCTGCAGTATTTGTAGCTGCTGACTTTTTAACATTTTTTATTTTTTTTTCCACGGGACTCACTCTTTAACTACCTGAGATCCGCGCTATAGCCGAATGACGGCTACAGCACGGATCTAAGATGCCGGGACGACGTCTATTGACGTCGTCTCGGCCACGAGCTGCCTGCGCGCCCCCTGAAGGGCGCGCGCGGCACGCTCTGTGATCAGCGAGTCTTTGAGATTTGCTGGATCACAGATCCGAGTAAGGGGTCGATCCCGACCCCTTACTACGTGATCAGCTGTCAGCCAATGACAGCTGAACATGTAATAATAACAGAGCCGGTAATCGGCTTTTTTCCCTTCTCGCGCTGACAGCGCAAGGAGAAAAAAAAAAAGCCGATCACCGGTGGCAGTGAGAGGGACATTAGTCCCTCCCACTGCAATGTGCCCAGCTATGTGCCCAATCCATGGTGCCCACCTTTGCATAATTAAAGTGCTGCCTACCAGTGCCATCGGTCAGTGCCCACAGTGCCATCGGTCAGTGCCCACAGTGCCATCGGTCAGTGCCCACAGTGCCATCGGTCAGTGCCATCCATCCGTGCCCATCAGTGCTGTGCCCATCAGTACCGACTCATCTGTCCCCACCAGTGCAGCCTATCAGTGCCCACCTGTGGCGCCTCATCAGCGCATATCAATGAAGCAGAAAAATTACCTGTTTGCAAAATTTTATAACAAACTATTAAACATGATTTTTTTTTTTTTTTTTTTTTTAATTTTCCATCTTTTTTTGTTTGTTTAGCAAAAAATAAAAACCCCAACTGTGATTAAATACCACCAAAAGAAAGCTCTATTTGTGGGAAAAAAATTATAAAAATGTCATTTGGGTACAGTGTTGTATGACCGCGCAATTGTCATTCAAAGTAAGTCAGCGCCAAAAGCTGAAAATTGGTCTGGTCACGAGGGGGGTTTAAGTGCACAGTAATCAGGTGGTTAAATAAAAATTTTGATCAGAGTCTGATGATATTTACCAGATTCAACCTGTAATAGTATATAATGTATATCCCTTCTGTATGGCATTCTCAGAGTGTATTAGAGATTTTGCTCCCTAACTATATAGTCGGTTATTTATATTTACCACTGCATATAGATATTTGAGAATAAATAGCCTTTTTTATTTTTTTTTTTTTTTTAGACTTTCCATATTGCCTAAATTATACACCACACTTTTTTTTTTTTTTTTTAAAAGCTTTTTTTCCGATTTAATCGGCCAACTAATCGATTATGAAAATAATTGTTAGTTGCAGCCCTAGATGCCATTAAAGTTCATGTGAGTGTAAAGGCAGGTGTCCCAATACTTTTGTCAATATAGTGTAGCTTTTCCTGCTCGCGCTTTGTTTACAGCTCCAAGGGAAATCTGTAGCATCTCTTCAAAGGGTCCTCGTTCTGCCTCTTTCATTTCTATTAATTTTTTTTTTTTTTTTTTACATTTAACTTCATTGTTGTTACAAGGGAGTATACAAGCCCTTATCTGATAGCTTTGTGTGACAGGTTATTTGGGAGTTCTAGGTCATTTTCTAGCACAAAATGCAGATTTGAACATGGGGGGACCTTTAAAAATTGCTCTGGATGCAAAGTATAAAGGAGATTAGTAATGTAGTAACTGTAATAGCCAATTTGAAGTCAGATTAATAAAAGAAGATCTGTGATTTGCTCTGGGCTCCTAGACTTTATAAATAAACCCTTCATGTAATGGAACTCTCCTTATTCTGTAATATGCAGAAACACTGAAGAGGGTCGAGGAAGGACTGGACCAGATCAACAAGGATATGCGAGAGGCAGATAAGAACCTTACAGAACTCAACAAATGCTGTGGCCTCTGCGTTTGTCCTGGGAATAGGTACATCCTTTCTTTTCCTTTTATAATGCACTTCTAATCCGCTCCTCCCAGAGTTTTATAACATTTTTTTTTTTTTTTTTTTTACAGCATAGCACTGTTGGGGGGAGAAAAATGTTAATTTGTGCAATAACCCTCCGGAGTATGTTTTGCCAGTTTGGCAAACTATTACAAATTAGGATTAAATAAAATCAATTGTCAGAGGATGACAGTCTAAAATGCTTGCACTAGTCTCTATCTGCCAGCCTGCACAATTTTATATGCCCATATGTTTGATCGGATTGCTTTTCAGTTCTGTACTAGAAATATTCCAAAGTGGAGGAAATTGCCCTCTTAGTCAGTTGTCAGTGGAACAGGTGTCTCCATTGGAGGACTTCCCATTTCATTGTCACCAAGACCAATGAATGGGATGAGTCTCCTCTGAAGAGACACCGACAGAAATAACCTCCTTACAAAGGTTCTAACCCTTCCCTCACTCATCTGTTTAATATATACTTTCAAGTAGAATTTTTTTTTTTTTCTGTCAGTTTTTTTATTTTATTTGAATCTGTGTCTCAATGGAGAGATTTACCTTTCACTTCCTGTCCCATTGCCAAATTGGGATGTGAGAGGAAATCCCTTGCAGACCCCCAGGTCACCAGAACTAGTATCCTCATTGGAAGATTTCCCCTCTTACTTTTACTTTTCTGGGGTCAGCCCGAAATTTGGTATTTTCTTTCACTTTGTCTATTAGACAGCCATTAAAACTGACAGGGGTTCTAATCCCACTCCACCCTATCAAAAACGAAAAGAAAAGTTTTTTTGCCTTTTTTAAGTTCTAATAAATAGTTATGAATGTACTCTGGTTTGCATATACAGCCATGAACATTTTCTTGTGGATTTGGAGGACTGAAAAGATAGTCAGTCAGTTTTGCTTATTTTGAACATACCCCCCCACTCTCTTTTAACGGGCTGTTAAAAGAGTTGCTCCTGCTGCTACCTCCATGTCCAGTGAGGAGAGTGTGCGTGCAGAGAGACGCTTATGTCGGATACAGCGATGGATGGAGGTCGGGCTCAGGTAAGTATAAGGCAGGGTGGGGGGGGGGGGGGGGGTGGGACTTGTGTACAGAAGGCTTTTTTACCTTGATGTGGAGAATGTATGTAAATGTTTCACCTTTACAACTACTTTTAGTTGCCATTGCTGCAATCTTGTCCGGCCCCTTTTGCAGCCCAGCATCTTCTTCCTTCTGCTATTGGACAGCCAATGATAATGTAACTCCTGCATAAGTATGCTGCAGTTTACTTGAGCACCCTACTCCATTCTTGACGTCTTACAGATGTACCACTAGCAGTGTAAACAAGATAAGAAATAACTATGAGAAAGCATTTTCTACTAAAAGGAAAAAAAAAATCTATGCAAAGCTTTTAAATGTGCCTAACAGCAGCTCTATGTTGCCCCCGCTGCTAACATTGAAGCATGCTCTTATGGAACAGCATCTACGCTCAGGCAGAGACACACAGCCTGAGCATCACCCTAGGATAACACCCTCGTGGCTGACTCCCCTCGTGTGCTTTGGTTCCAGTGTCCGGTGAGAACAGGAAGCCAGAGTTGGGTAATATTTGACAGTTTCACCTGTTTGGTTTGGTATTGAGAGAGCCGGAAGGGGTGGGTGAAAGTAAGCAAAGGTCTTCATACACCTTTTTAATGGCAGAAAAACTCAAATTCATGTGTCAATAGATGCTCCAAGGTAAAACAGAGCTGTTCCTCCATACGCACAGTCATGTAGACCAAAAGCATAGTAAATGTAACAAACACAAAATAACCATATCATGTGTAGTCAACTATTAAATGAATAAGGTAAGACCAAAATTAAACTTAACAATTCACTAATGCTAGTGGTGCTGCATGCCAAGGAGAGGTAAAACTCCAGCTTTATGTAAACACAAAAGGGAAGGGTGAGAATCCAGTGCAAAGACCCAGAGTGCAATTAAATATTAAATAGAAGCTTTTTTTATTGTAAGACAGATGTAACGCACTCACAATGGTGGAATCAAGCAGACTGTGGCATCACTGAAACTGTGTGTCCTGCAGTGAGGGATGGTGTACGATCAGTCTGAGAGCCCTGGCTATGGGCATACGATGCAACAGAACCTAAAGTGTACCATGGAGAGCACTGAACCCGGGAGTAGTAGCCAGTCCAGAGCACTATCTGTCCAACCTTCGTGTGATGCCACCATTTGAAGCATGCACAGAAGGAAGCGTTTCTAGGACTTCCATTTGTCAGCTTGCCTAGGGGCAAACCACAGGGTATTAAAGTGGTTGTAAAGCCTCAAGGGTTTTAACCCTAATGCATTAAGGTGAAAAACCTTCTGTGCTGCAGCACTTGCCCCTTTTTCTTACCGAAGCCTGATCTGATCCAGCCATCTGCAAGGCTCCAGCCACTGTCTCTCTCCTCATTTGACAGATTGATAGCAGTAGGAGCCATTGGCTCCCCCTGTTGTCAATCAAATCCAGTGATACGGGAGCAGGGAGCAAGCCCGCATGGGTGCCCCCATGGAAAGCGGCTTTCTGTGGGGGCACCTGATGATAAAGAGGAGGGGCCTGGAGTGACGGTGGGGATCACCAGAAGAAGGGGTTTGGGGCTGCTGTGTGCAAAACGTTTGCACAGGGCAGGTAAGTATAGTCATGTTTTGTTTATATTAAAAAAAAAAAAAAGGGGTTTACAACCCCTTTTTTAAATGGCATGGCAAATTAAAACAAAGCAATTGAAGGAGCTATACCTGCAGTTCGAAAGTTGTATTTAGAGTAATCAAAAAGAAAAAAGAGACACTACTTGAGGCTGGGTTCACACTTATGTGAAATTGGATGCGGATTTCCCTGCATCCAATTCGCATGACAGGAGATTGAGACCGCTTGTCAATGGAGCCGGTTCACACATCTCCGTGGTTGCTGCGGAGCAAATTGCACAGGAGTCCTGTGTGTCTTTGGCTCAGTTTTTCAGGTTTGAATTCATGCAAAAATTCGGCCCCAATTCGTCCCAAAAACGGAGAACAGAGACTCACTGGACCCCTGCTGTCAGGCACATTCATTTTTTTTAGTGTGAACCCACCGTAAAAAAAGCCATTCAGAAATGGTTGGGAACAACTAGCTATACCAAAAAATGGATGTGTAAATTGATAAGTAATTTAAAAATTCATAAAACAGAAACAAAGAAATTGCCCTCTGTGTGATGATTCATTCCCCCCCCCCCCTTTCATTACTACTTTTTTTTTATTTTTGTTTTGATATTTAATATTTGAATAGTGCCTATACAACATATTACTTTTGTCCCTCTATTTGCCTTGTGCTTCTTAGGACCGTCATCCTCTGGGCCCACAATGTGTTTTTATAACTTTTCATTATTTTATTTTTTTACACAAGCTTTTAATTATATTTAGTTCTTATGAGGTGTCTCATTCTTAGTTGGTAATCTTTTTATTTATATATATATATTTATATATATAATATATTCTCGGACTCATTGCTCACAGTATTTCACCATAACGACCCCAAACACGCCTCCAAGATGACCACTACCCTCAGCTTCTTTAGCAAGGCAAAGGTGATGTATTCATAAAAAATGTGATTATAATCAAACTAGTAATGACAAGTAAAAAATATAATCATGGCGCTTGAAACAAATATATATAACAATTACCAGAAAAAATATAAAAATAAAGAATGTGCAAAACACCACGTGAAATAGTGTCCGTGAAATGATACAAAAAACAATCTTCATTAATATTTGTGTAAAATTCAAAAAAAATGTGATTCAATCTTCCAAAGAAAAATAAGTCCACCAGAAAAATCCTCAATAGAATAATCAAATGGATCTTCCACCACACCAACTCGTGTTCCCTCTCCCAATGAGACCGCACTCACCGGATGGTATTGCCTCGCACTCTCGTGGTTGGCAAATATAGCGATTACCCCACCTGGGTTACTTGTGCGATCACTCCAAACTTGCAAACTCCATATGTGAAAACAAATAAAGAATGTGCCTCCACATAGCGTGATACTGTGATAAAACTTATTTATTAAAATTCAACCTCACTCACACTTCAATGTTTCAACTTACAAAAACACAAATGTAAAACAGCCGAATTCAGCACACAATCCACTGCAACTTTTGGATGACAGATGAGCTGACAGAGCGCACATATGATCACCAAGGGGTGAAACAACTGGGTTCAAAAAACTGGGTAACAAGTGATCTCACCACCCCTCGCAGCTCTACTCCTGGTGTGGGTTCTTTCTCCAGGAGTCACATCAGTGAGGTTGCCGGGTAGTGATCTCAAACAATAGCGATAGTGGAGGAGACCACACACAAATTCAAACGAATAAACACAAAGATTGAAACGTTTTGAGTATCTCAGTGTCCGTGTAGCTACGCCCTTGACATGTTTCGTCGGTATGACTTCTTCAAAAAGGGGAGTTGGCCACACGGACACCGAACACTTACCTAAATGATGATGAACACGATCACAAGATCGCAGTGGACCAATGGCTTGTAAGACCTCAGGTGCGGGTGATTCTCCAATCATGCCCCGTTAATCGTCCCATAGGACCAGCTGAGTCCCATTTCTCCATATCCCAGGTCCTAAGGAGCTGCTTCCGGGTCACACTGCTATGTGTGCACCCGTAATGTACCACTGTGCATGTATTAACCATAGACTGTGGCATCTATCATGAATTCCCCTCTATATTCCTCTCCAAAAAGTGCGCCTGCATTATATGCACACGCAGCATATTTTAGGTACTGGGGTTATTTCCGGGTGACACTGCTATGTGTCCACCCGGGCTATGGCGCCGCGCATGCGCATGCGCCGTAGCCTATAAGTCGAGTGCGCGCGCATATCCTGCGCGCGACTCACTATCTCCTGCCCGCGCATGCGCAATGGAGGGACGTCAGCGCGCACAGGTTCGGGCGCATCTCACAATGTTCCCTGAGTGCGCGCGCCTCTCTAACTCCCGCCCGCGCATGCGCAGTAAAGGAGACGCTGGCGAGCAGCGATGCGCGCGCATCTTCAATGGGCCAGATATCTCCCCCTGCATATAACCCGAACATAGCGGTGATTAATCCGCCAATCACCTCTGTGCAGGCTGAATACTACATATAATAAGTCCTATCTCTCCATCCATCCTACATTGCATCTGGGTCTATTTAAAGGTGACTCCCCATTGTGATTTTAATGCGCTCAGTCACTTCATCCATTTACAATAACTGCATGAACGAACATGGTACAGCAATAATCACTTATTTCCAGCATTCTTCCATAACTCATATGTGTCAATTATAAACATAAAAAAAGTCTGCATTGAATTTATCCAAAACATCCTAATTAAAATGTGTTAACCACAGACATATAAAAATGGGGAATCTGCATCAGAAAGTCTCAAGTAACACACACAAATATTTCCTGCTCTCAGTGCAGATATCAACTGCATGGTGCAACAATATATGTGTGACCCCTACAGTAACACGGATATTAAAGACCCGGATTGGACATGCAAACTCTGTCCAATCGTAGGGAAAAACAGGAGGTATAGTTGAATATATATCAATCTCTGACCCAGAGAAAGATGGTTACTAGACATCACTAATTGGAAGTCAAAAAATGCAGGAGCATGCGGCTAGACCCTCATACTCCTGTGTACATATATACATGGATGTAATAATAAAAATAGGCGTAGGAATTACCATCTAACACCTACTATAAATAAATAAAAGATAAAAAGATGTATTTAAGAACTATATAAAGTCAAGGAGTCTATGATACATGCGGTCTAATTATTAACCCGATCATGTACCGACTAATTGATTGTGATCAGTTAAGAACATACAATGGTGGATCTAACATCTGACAGCGAGGGAAATCGGAAAAAACGATTCCTTATGAATGATCAAACAGAGTTGACCACCTCTCGCATTAACAGAAACCCTATCATAATTGGCTGACCTTTTTAATTCAAGCACCACCTTCAGAAGTTGTTAATGAAGCAATTGAGGTCCACCTCAATGTTCAACCCCCTAGGGCTCATACATTTCATGGAAAAAATCCAGCGGGTCTCCCTCTGCGATAAATCTCTCACCCTATTGGAGCCCCTCCAAGATGGTTTTACTGTGTCTATTCCACAGAATTGAATCAGAGATGGATCCCGATTGTGCTTCTCTCTAAAATGCAAAGACACACTGTGGTAGCGGAACCCTTTTCTGATGTTAGCTAAATGTTCCGCTATCCGTATCCTGAGAAGCCTTTTGGTCCTGCCGACATAAAAAAGTCCACACGGACACCACATGAGATAAACAACATGCGTGGTGTTGCATGTGATAAACTCATTAATGTCGAAGGACTCACCATCTCTGTTGGAAAAATTGAGTTTCCCTCTGTTGTTGATATTCACGGTCCTACAGCAAATACACTTTCTGCAGGCATAGAATCCCTTGAGGTCAATTTTTGGACCTTGTTTATCTGGGGGATCCAAAATTTTCTTAACAATTTGGTCACCAAAACTCGGGGCACGCCTGTAAATGAACCTGGGATGTTCATGTAATAACCCTCCTAAATGCCTATCCTGGCGCAAAATGTGCCAATATTTTTTATAAATGCCCTCTACTTCCTTATACTGTGCATGAAAATTAGAAATGAATCCTAATTGGTGTTGGTTCGTGTCACCTACATTATTCACCACACTAGGATCTTTCTTTTTTAGGCACTCCTCTCTAGGTATCTCTGACACTTCCTGGATGATTTGTTTCAAGGACTCTTCTTCATAACCCTTTTGTACAAATTTGCTCTTCAATATCTCTGCTTGGTCATAGTAGTCCATGATGTTACTACAATTCCGCCTTACTCTTAAAATTTGGCCCTTGGGGATGTTCCTAATCCAGGATGGGTGGTGGCCACTTCTGATGGACAGGTAGCTGTTCCGATCTGTTGGTTTAAAATAAACCTTTGTGTTCAGCTCATCCTTGTCTTTGAAGATAACTAGATCTAAAAAGTTGATGGTGTAATTATCCACGTGATAGTCCAATTGGATGTTGTTATTATTACGATTCAACCCCTCCAAAAACTCCAAAACGGATTCATGGGAACCCTCCCAGATGAAAATTAAATCATCTATGTACCGTTTATAAAATTTTAATTGAGGGAGTTGATCTCTGAACACATACCTGTCCTCCCATTCAGCCATAAACAAGTTGGCTAGGCTGGGAGCAAATTTCGCTCCCATTGCCACGCCAACCTGTTGAGCATAGAAGTGACCATTCCACCAGAAGTAATTATGGGTCATGCAAAAATCGAGGACATGACCCAAAAACCTCTTCTGAACAAATGGGATATCATCCCTCTTACTGAGGGCCCAATTCAATGACAGTGCAGCATCTTCATGCTGAATGACAGTGTATAAAGAGCGTACATCGGCTGTTACTAAATATGTATCAGCCGTAGTGCTGATTTTGATGTCCTTCAGCAGAGATAGGAGATCCGAAGTGTCCTTCAGATAAGCTCGTGTACTTTTAACACTGGGTTGCAAGAACTTGTCCAAATATTCACCCAATCTCGCCGTAACGGAACCTATACCGTTCACGATCGGTCGAGGCGGTGGTACTTGGCTATTCTTATGGATTTTGGGCAGAGTGTATATTACAGGTATTCTTGATGTACTAGGTACAAGGTACCTTTTTTCCTTAAGATTTAGAGCTTTAGTAGCATAACCCCATTCAACCAAATGATCTAGCTGGGTCCTATAGGGATCAGTGGGGTCTGCCATCAATTTGTGGTAAGTGTTGGTGTCTCCCACTAACTTATCAAGCTGTTCAATGTAGAAGGATCTGTCCATCAGTACAACTCCCCCACCCTTATCCGCTGGACGGACAATGATGTCCTTGCGTTTTTCCAGGGATTTAATCCCGTCCTTAATATAACCAGGATTGATATTTTTCTTTGGAACCAGGGCTTCGATATCTTTCAACACCAAGTTTTTAAAAACCTCAATGTAGTGGTTGCTCGGGTTAAGGGGATTAAAAATGGACTTATTTCTAAGTCCACTGTCAATCATTTCAGATCTATATGTAGTAGTAGAGCGGTTGATTGCCGGTTGGCTTAGAAAGTACTTTTTCATATTCAAAGTTCTTATGAGTGTCGATATAAACATCGAATTTATTCAAGCCTTTTTTAGGGGCACATTTAAGACCCAGGTTGAGAATATTAGTCTCGTTTGGATCAAGTGTTACTTTACTTAAATTATAGATCCCCTGGTCTAGTTGTCCCTTGCTCGTTTTCTTGAGCTGTTTCCTTCGACCGGCCCTACATCCCCTGAACCTTTTTCGGTTGTTGAGTTTCCATGTTGTAAGGGTGGGGGTTTGTCCCCTCCCTTCTGTTTCTGCATTTGGGGGTTCTTTTTTGGTGTCCCTCCCCTTCCTCCACGTCCCCTCTGTCCTAAAAAAGGTGGGGGTGGGGGGTGTTGGTTCCAATAGTTGTTACAATGTGGATCTTCCGATCCCCTCCAATACCCATTGTCATTAGTGTTGTTCCTAGATTCAAAGTAATTATTGGGGGCATAGTGATGTTGCCACTGAGGTTGATAATAACCCGGGTAGTGGGCATTCCGTTGGGGCGTATGATCCCTATTCCATCTAGGAGAATGGAATTGGCGGATAGGACTTTCCCTATAGGTTTGTGGGGATGAATATTGTTGATATGGGTGATAACTGTTCTCCGGAAGGTGAGGTCTATTAGGTGGTTGAGGATGATCAATTCGATTATTCCTGTCCTTTTGGTTAAAATCCCCCTGAAAGGGTGCAGGATGGGTGATCTTTCCATGACGGTTTCCTCCTGGACCACTCTGGTTAGTAATTTTTCCTCCTTCCCTCACCAAATTTTTTGCCGGTCTATTTTTGGATTGGTCATTTTTTTGGGTGCTTGGACCTCCCATGTTTGTGATCTCCCTAGGCACCTCATCATCCCCTATACATTGTCCTTGCCATGCATAGATTTTATGGGAATGAAAATCATTTACATCCCTGATGTATTTTTTTACTTTCTTTTTTTGGGGAGCGCCAGTATAGAGTATCTACCAATCAGACTACATACATATTTTCTACCCAGTGCGGCCATGGAAGCTATAAATTATTTGTCTAGCCGACAAATGAACCCAGAGAGCATCTTTTCCACCAATCAAGTCATGGGTGACTATGAGGAAGATATTTCAGGTTCTTTAAAAACCCTAGAAAATCTTTTAAAAAAACAATTAAAAACATGGTGGGACATCTTTACTTTTGAGCATTATGAAAGGGAAGGTTTAATTTTTAGGAGTCTGAGATGGGAGGTCTCCCCTCAGGATGGTCTTACTGACCAGAAGTACATGGATGAATGGCTGGAATTTTTTAATAAAGCTGGAAAGGAATTACAGTCATTAGTTTTAAAACGTAAACGCATTAAGCTAGACATCATTAAACAAAAAATTAGTGCTTTACAAACTATTTTAGAACCTGTCAACGAGTCAAATCAAATTAAGGATTTTAATGTAAACATGAAGAAAAAACTAGATAAGGTGGATCAAGATACCCAAAAAAAGAAAGTAAAAAAATACATCAGGGATGTAAATGATTTTCATTCCCATAAAATCTATGCATGGCAAAGACAATGTATAGGGGATGATGAGGTGCCTAGGGAGATCACAAACATGGGAGGTCCAAGCACCCAAAAAAATGACCAATCCAAAAATAGACCGGCAAAAAATTTGGTGAGGGAAGGAGGAAAAATTACTAACCAGAGTGGTCCAGGAGGAAACCGTCATGGAAAGATCACCCATCCTGCACCCTTTCAGGGGGATTTTAACCAAAAGGACAGGAATAATCGAATTGATCATCCTCAACCACCTAATAGACCTCACCTTCCGGAGAACAGTTATCACCCATATCAACAATATTCATCCCCACAAACCTATAGGGAAAGTCCTATCCGCCAATTCCATTCTCCTAGATGGAATAGGGATCATACGCCCCAACGGAATGCCCACTACCCGGGTTATTATCAACCTCAGTGGCAACATCACTATGCCCCCAATAATTACTTTGAATCTAGGAACAACACTAATGACAATGGGTATTGGAGGGGATCGGAAGATCCACATTGTAACAACTATTGGAACCAACACCCCCCACCCCCACCTTTTTTAGGACAGAGGGGACGTGGAGGAAGGGGAGGGACACCAAAAAAGAACCCCCAAATGCAGAAACAGAAGGGAGGGGACAAACCCCCACCCTTACAACATGGAAACTCAACAACCGAAAAAGGTTCAGGGGATGTAGGGCCGGTCGAAGGAAACAGCTCAAGAAAACGAGCAAGGGACAACTAGACCAGGGGATCTATAATTTAAGTAAAGTAACACTTGATCCAAACGAGACTAATATTCTCAACCTGGGTCTTAAATGTGCCCCTAAAAAAGGCTTGAATAAATTCGATGTTTATATCGACACTCATAAGTTCATAAGAACTTTGAATATGAAAAAGTACTTTCTAAGCCAACCGGCAATCAACCGCTCTACTACTACATATAGATCTGAAATGATTGACAGTGGACTTAGAAATAAGTCCATTTTTAATCCCCTTAACCCGAGCAACCACTACATTGAGGTTTTTAAAAACTTGGTGTTGAAAGATATCGAAGCCCTGGTTCCAAAGAAAAATATCAATCCTGGTTATATTAAGGACGGGATTAAATCCCTGGAAAAACGCAAGGACATCATTGTCCGTCCAGCGGATAAGGGTGGGGGAGTTGTACTGATGGACAGATCCTTCTACAATGAACAGCTTGATAAGTTAGTGGGAGACACCAACACTTACCACAAATTGATGGCAGACCCCACTGATCCCTATAGGACCCAGCTAGATCATTTGGTTGAATGGGGTTATGCTACTAAAGCTCTAAATCTTAAGGAAAAAAGGTACCTTGTACCTAGTACATCAAGAATACCTGTAATATACACTCTGCCCAAAATCCATAAGAATAGCCAAGTACCACCGCCTCGACCGATCGTGAACGGTATAGGTTCCGTTACGGCGAGATTGGGTGAATATTTGGACAAGTTCTTGCAACCCAGTGTTAAAAGTACACAAGCTTATCTGAAGGACACTTCGGATCTCCTATCTCTGCTGAAGGACATCAAAATCAGCACTACGGCTGATACATATTTAGTAACAGCCGATGTACGCTCTTTATACACTGTCATTCAGCATGAAGATGCTGCACTGTCATTGAATTGGGCCCTCAGTAAGAGGGATGATATCCCATTTGTTCAGAAGAGGTTTTTGGGTCATGTCCTCGATTTTTGCATGACCCATAATTACTTCTGGTGGAATGGTCACTTCTATGCTCAACAGGTTGGCGTGGCAATGGGAGCGAAATTTGCTCCCAGCCTAGCCAACTTGTTTATGGCTGAATGGGAGGACAGGTATGTGTTCAGAGATCAACTCCCTCAATTAAAATTTTATAAACGGTACATAGATGATTTAATTTTCATCTGGGAGGGTTCCCATGAATCCGTTTTGGAGTTTTTGGAGGGGTTGAATCGTAATAATAACAACATCCAATTGGACTATCACGTGGATAATTACACCATCAACTTTTTAGATCTAGTTATCTTCAAAGACAAGGATGAGCTGAACACAAAGGTTTATTTTAAACCAACAGATCGGAACAGCTACCTGTCCATCAGAAGTGGCCACCACCCATCCTGGATTAGGAACATCCCCAAGGGCCAAATTTTAAGAGTAAGGCGGAATTGTAGTAACATCATGGACTACTATGACCAAGCAGAGATATTGAAGAGCAAATTTGTACAAAAGGGTTATGAAGAAGAGTCCTTGAAACAAATCATCCAGGAAGTGTCAGAGATACCTAGAGAGGAGTGCCTAAAAAAGAAAGATCCTAGTGTGGTGAATAATGTAGGTGACACGAACCAACACCAATTAGGATTCATTTCTAATTTTCATGCACAGTATAAGGAAGTAGAGGGCATTTATAAAAAATATTGGCACATTTTGCGCCAGGATAGGCATTTAGGAGGGTTATTACATGAACATCCCAGGTTCATTTACAGGCGTGCCCCGAGTTTTGGTGACCAAATTGTTAAGAAAATTTTGGATCCCCCAGATAAACAAGGTCCAAAAATTGACCTCAAGGGATTCTATGCCTGCAGAAAGTGTATTTGCTGTAGGACCGTGAATATCAGCAACAGAGGGAAACTCAATTTTTCCAACAGAGATGGTGAGTCCTTCGACATTAATGAGTTTATCACATGCAACACCACGCATGTTGTTTATCTCATGTGGTGTCCGTGTGGACTTTTTTATGTCGGCAGGACCAAAAGGCTTCTCAGGATACGGATAGCGGAACATTTAGCTAACATCAGAAAAGGGTTCCGCTACCACAGTGTGTCTTTGCATTTTAGAGAGAAGCACAATCGGGATCCATCTCTGATTCAATTCTGTGGAATAGACACAGTAAAACCATCTTGGAGGGGCTCCAATAGGGTGAGAGATTTATCGCAGAGGGAGACCCGCTGGATTTTTTCCATGAAATGTATGAGCCCTAGGGGGTTGAACATTGAGGTGGACCTCAATTGCTTCATTAACAACTTCTGAAGGTGGTGCTTGAATTAAAAAGGTCAGCCAATTATGATAGGGTTTCTGTTAATGCGAGAGGTGGTCAACTCTGTTTGATCATTCATAAGGAATCGTTTTTTCCGATTTCCCTCGCTGTCAGATGTTAGATCCACCATTGTATGTTCTTAACTGATCACAATCAATTAGTCGGTACATGATCGGGTTAATAATTAGACCGCATGTATCATAGACTCCTTGACTTTATATAGTTCTTAAATACATCTTTTTATCTTTTATTTATTTATAGTAGGTGTTAGATGGTAATTCCTACGCCTATTTTTATTATTACATCCATGTATATATGTACACAGGAGTATGAGGGTCTAGCCGCATGCTCCTGCATTTTTTGACTTCCAATTAGTGATGTCTAGTAACCATCTTTCTCTGGGTCAGAGATTGATATATATTCAACTATACCTCCTGTTTTTCCCTACGATTGGACAGAGTTTGCATGTCCAATCCGGGTCTTTAATATCCGTGTTACTGTAGGGGTCACACATATATTGTTGCACCATGCAGTTGATATCTGCACTGAGAGCAGGAAATATTTGTGTGTGTTACTTGAGACTTTCTGATGCAGATTCCCCATTTTTATATGTCTGTGGTTAACACATTTTAATTAGGATGTTTTGGATAAATTCAATGCAGACTTTTTTTATGTTTATAATTGACACATATGAGTTATGGAAGAATGCTGGAAATAAGTGATTATTGCTGTACCATGTTCGTTCATGCAGTTATTGTAAATGGATGAAGTGACTGAGCGCATTAAAATCACAATGGGGAGTCACCTTTAAATAGACCCAGATGCAATGTAGGATGGATGGAGAGATAGGACTTATTATATGTAGTATTCAGCCTGCACAGAGGTGATTGGCGGATTAATCACCGCTATGTTCGGGTTATATGCAGGGGGAGATATCTGGCCCATTGAAGATGCGCGCGCATCGCTGCTCGCCAGCGTCTCCTTTACTGCGCATGCGCGGGCGGGAGTTAGAGAGGCGCGCGCACTCAGGGAACATTGTGAGATGCGCCCGAACCTGTGCGCGCTGACGTCCCTCCATTGCGCATGCGCGGGCAGGAGATAGTGAGTCGCGCGCAGGATATGCGCGCGCACTCGACTTATAGGCTATGGCGCATGCGCATGCGCAGCGCCATAGCCCGGGTGGACACATAGCGGTGTCACCCGGAAATAACCCCAGTACCTAAAATATGCTGCGTGTGCATATAATGCAGGCGCACTTTTTGGAGAGGAATATAGAGGGGAATTCATGATAGATGCCACAGTCTATGGTTAATACATGCACAGTGGTACATTACGGGTGCACACATAGCAGTGTGACCCGGAAGCAGCTCCTTAGGACCTGGGATATGGAGAAATGGGACTCAGCTGGTCCTATGGGACGATTAACGGGGCATGATTGGAGAATCACCCGCACCTGAGGTCTTACAAGCCATTGGTCCACTGCGATCTTGTGATCGTGTTCATCATCATTTAGGTAAGTGTTCGGTGTCCGTGTGGCCAACTCCCCTTTTTGAAGAAGTCATACCGACGAAACATGTCAAGGGCGTAGCTACACGGACACTGAGATACTCAAAACGTTTCAATCTTTGTGTTTATTCGTTTGAATTTGTGTGTGGTCTCCTCCACTATCGCTATTGTTTGAGATCACTACCCGGCAACCTCACTGATGTGACTCCTGGAGAAAGAACCCACACCAGGAGTAGAGCTGCGAGGGGTGGTGAGATCACTTGTTACCCAGTTTTTTTGAACCCAGTTGTTTCACCCCTTGGTGATCATATGTGCGCTCTGTCAGCTCATCTGTCATCCAAAAGTTGCAGTGGATTGTGTGCTGAATTCGGCTGTTTTACATTTGTGTTTTTGTAAGTTGAAACATTGAAGTGTGAGTGAGGTTGAATTTTAATAAATAAGTTTTATCACAGTATCACGCTATGTGGAGGCACATTCTTTATTTGTTTTCACATATGGAGTTTGCAAGTTTGGAGTGATCGCACAAGTAACCCAGGTGGGGTAATCGCTATATTTGCCAACCACGAGAGTGCGAGGCAATACCATCCGGTGAGTGCGGTCTCATTGGGAGAGGGAACACGAGTTGGTGTGGTGGAAGATCCATTTGATTATTCTATTGAGGATTTTTCTGGTGGACTTATTTTTCTTTGGAAGATTGAATCACATTTTTTTTTGAATTTTACACAAATATTAATGAAGATTGTTTTTTTGTATCATTTCACGGACACTATTTCACGTGGTGTTTTGCACATTCTTTATTTTTATATTTTTTCTGGTAATTGTTATATATATTTGTTTCAAGCGCCATTTGATTATATTTTTTACTTGTCATTACTAGTTTGATTATAATCACATTTTTTATGGTTACACACTTTTAAAGTGGCTGCTATATGTTTATTTAGGTTTAGGGATTCTTATAGGTGGTGTTCATCACACATACATCTATCCACACACTGGTTAACACTATTGGCGCAAGGGGGTTAGGTATTCTAGGAGCGCCAGTATAGAGTATCTACCAATCAGACTACAAAGGTGATGTATTGTAGAAGAAATATCTCTCGGGTCGCACAGTGGTCTCTGTGCATTTAATGCTAAGGTGTTCACTCCTTCTGTCCACTAAGGTGCCTTAACTACTTCTAGCCCAGGCCAATTCTGCCTTTTCTCCCCTACGTGTAAAAATCATAATTGTTTTGCTAGAAAATTACTCCACTCCAATTACAACCTCCACCTTTTTTTTTTTTTTTTTTTTTAACGGAGGTTCTAGAGAATAAAATGGCGAGTTTTGCAATTTTTCATTTCACCATGGTATTTGCACATTATTTTTTTATTTTTTTTTGGAGAGGGTACACTTAAATTCATTTTTAATACAAAAAAAGACATTATATAACCCAATTATTTGTAAAGTGTAAAAGATAAAATATGGAGAGTAAATAGATACCTAACATATATCGTGCCTTTAAAATGGCGCACACTCGTAGAATAGCGACAAACTCTGAAACTTAAAAATCTCCATAGACAACACTTTTACATTTTTTACAGGTTACCTGTTTAGAGTTGCACAGGAGGCCTAGAGCTAGAAATATATTGCTCTCGCTGTAACATTTGCCGTGATGTGTGGTGCGAACACCGTTTAAATTTGTGTGCGTGACCTACGTATGCCTTCGCTTCTGCATGGGGATGCTTTAAAAAAAAAATGTTTTTGATTATTTCTACACTGGCCCTTTAATTTTTTTTTTTTTGGTTATCACTTTTATTCCTATCACAAGAAATGTAAACCTATAGAAATGAGGCATGATAGGTCCTCTTTATGGAGACATCTTGGGTCTAAAAGACCCCCAGATCTCTCCTCTACCCTGGAAGGCATAATATAACAAAAAAAAGAACCTTGCTTTACAGAACATTAAATGACAGTGGTTACATCTGCCATGGTTACAATGGCTGGGGACTGTCTGGTATTCACAGCCAGCTTTATGAAAACCCAGCAGCACTGCCGGATCGAATCCCGGGCTCTCCGATTGCAGGGGAGAGCTCGGAGAGACGGCGGGAGGGAGGCGCCCCCCCTCGCCACCTGTAAAAGCCACCCAGCAGCTAATTGGCCACTAGGAGGGCTTTTACAATACAGGGAATCACTGGCTAAGGAAAACAAAAAAAAGATACTGGGATGAAGCCTGTAGCTGCAGGCATTATCCCGGTAGAAGAACTGGAAGTCAAGGATGTCCATGGACGACCACCTGGTGGGAAGTTGTTAATCTCCCATAGGACTCATCTAGAAAATAATTGGTATTGGTCCCTTTTCAAGGTAGGTTCATATTTGAACTGGTATAATCTCTCGCTCCAGTACCGTGTTAGGGGGAGAAAGTGGCCTCCAATAGTGTAGTATGTTGTTAACATAAAAACCACACTCTCCTAATGATAGAATCATTCAGCATATCGCAGTATGTTTGGTACACCCTTACTTCTGGTCTACCATCCATAGGCTACACCATACGGACATCCCTTTTTAAACTGGGATCATCTAAAAGTTACAAATCTAGTTTTATTCATAATGACAAAAGTGCTAATGGCCGAGTGCAAGATTAATTATCGCATTGCATCGCAAGTGCAAATGTTGCTTTAAACAAGCTGCTGACAGGCTTCAGTAAACTTCATAACTAAAGCTTGTTGAAAGCCTTTAACATTGTCAAACTGCAGCTGAATGAGGCTTCAGCTTGCCGAAATGTTCACACTAGCATGGTGGTCACATTGCTTTTATACAGGGTGATACCCATGTGAAGAAAGCCTCATTATAAACATTTTATCATATGTATGGTTTGCTGTTGATCGATAGATTTATCGATCTACAAATTGATATATACTATGAATTTATTACAGGCATTTGCATAATGCTGACAATTTGTGCAGCCCTTTACATGCTGTACAATGAATGTGTCTTTGTATTGGACCAGACTTAATTTGTGTAGAGAATATATGATAACTTTATGATTGACTTGGCCTACTACCCTGTTTTTTTACTTTACAATACTACTTTACAGTTATGTACTTTGCAAGAATATTGGAAATCTCTGTTACAGAGTCCTAATTGTTCATATTCTGTGAATACTGACAAATGTTTTAGAAAAAATACTTATAAAAACCTATGCCAATAAACGCTCATAGACGGTGCAATACGAGCCACTATGAGCATTTTTTGATGCTGCTTTCTTCCAGAGGTTCTTGCATTTTTTTTTTCAGCTGCCTGGTATGCATGGACCTTTACTTTAATCTATTGCATTACAAATTTAGCAGTGCACTAATCAAAAATATTAGAATTTCTTAATCGTACATTACACTATACAGGATCTTCTAAAAAAGAAATGAGAAATACTATAATAATAATCTCCCTCAGCGCACACGGATCAATTGTTTGCTTTGGGCAAACACTAAAAGCAGCTACTATAATAAAATTTAAATAATCAAATAAATATGTCAGAGAAATAAAATTCCAAAAACATTAGCAGCGCTATAAAATTGCAGATATCTAAAATACCATCAAAATTATTTGGTATAACAATGAATAATAAGATTAAATCCACTGTGAGTCAGTATAATGATAATACAATAATCAATTCAAGTCCATAAAGTGCAAAATGTATTAGTGTCATGTGGAATATCCAGAGACCAAGCTGTCAGCAATTCCAGTGTAGAAAAAAAAGACTCCTTCACCACACCACTGCAAGACATCTACTTACTAGACCCAGCTGGTTTATGCACTTATCAGGCTGATAAATAGTCTCCAATTCTCTGGGCGCATCCAATCTGTGTTATGCTCATTACAAGCAATGAATAAAAGAAGGCCACATAGCGTAATCCTGTATCACACTATTTTATTTTTAAAAGCACATCTCACGATAAACTCACTATATATCCATAAAACAAGAGCGTATTCATAATCAATAAAATTTGCCACTGCAATCCCGTTCTAACCTCTCACCGCTCCTGCTACGCAGCAACCCCCAGTGCCATTCGTCTCGTATCTCTCCTACCCGGGAACACCGCAGGAGCGGTGAGAGGTTAGAACGGGATTGCAGTGGCAAATTTTATTGACTATGAATACGCTCTTGTTTTATGGATATATAGTGAGTGTTTTATCGTGAGATGTGCTTTTAAAAATAAAATAGTGTGATACAGGATTACGCTATGTGGCCTTCTTTTATTCATTGCTTGTAATGAGCATAACACAGATTGGATGCGCCCCGAGAATTGGAGACTATTTATCAGCCTGATAAGTGCATAAACCAGCTGGGTCTGGTAAGTAGATGTCTTGCAGTGGTGTGGTGAAGGAGTCTTTTTTTTTTTCTACACTGGAATTGCTGACAGCTTGGTCTCTGGATATTCCACATGACACTAATACATTTTGCACTTTATGGACTTGAATTGATTATTGTATTATCATTATACTGACTCACAGTGGATTTAATATTATTATTCATTGTTATACCAAATAATTTTGATGGTATTTTAGATATCTGCAATTTTATAGCGCTGCTAATGTTTTTGGAATTTTATTTCTCTGACATATTTATTTGATTATACAGGATCTTCGTTTTGGACAGTTCGGTTATGTAGCTACCTTTTTAAAGTGATTGGACACGGTAAAGAGAGCTGTAAGGACGGCCCTTGCATAACCCCTCCCACTCTCAGAATGCCTCCAATTTTTTGTTGGTGTCCTATGCACTGCAGGGGGTTAAATGCTTGTTATTTCTAGGGGTAAAAGGGGGACTGATTTACTTGTCTTACTCCCCACTCCATCTGGCTTCAGGACTTTCCATTTCTTCCTGGTGCTGTGGGTGGTCCCTTGGAGTCATCACATACAATGCAGGGTTCTTTACACTGCACTATATATGGCTAAGGTGAGCATGTGATGATGGCTATGAGCACGGGGTGTGCAGCGTGCCCTTAAGCCTGAGGACATAGTTTGGTTTCAATCTTTTAATTCACTTGATGTTGTGTTGAATAAACAAAACAGCTAGAAGTTCTTTATATAAACAGTTCATATTAATATAAGGTTGCAGTGCTTACTAAGATCATTTTGGCATGCTTGTTTTACTAGTCATTTATTTTCTCTTCTCTCCATTCTGCTTACTAACCTGAAGGTTTCTTAGGAGGCTGAAGTACTGGCTCAGGTTGGTGTTAAAATGTTGTACTCTGAGGTTACCTAGCTGAAAAGCTGTCCTGCATGCTTGCTCTCTAGGTCAGAGGTCCCCAACCTTTTAATGTGTGACAGCTGTTATCAGGAAAGCTAGCCTTTAGTGACTTTAAAGGGAATGTATAGTGTCTTTTGTATACATTTATTCCTATTTTCAGGACAAAAAGCTATTGAAAATTTTGTGTGTGTATATATGTGTATATATATATATATATATATATATATATATATATATATATATATATATATATATATATATATATATATATATATATATATATATATATATATATTTCTTTATTAGAATTGTGAAATACTGTACATGCATATTTCAGAATTGTGAATCTAAATCAAAAACACACACCTCATAGTTATTAAAAAGTCACAAAGTGCACCAACACCACTGGTGTGACGGCAAAAAAATTACAATTACCACAAAATGACAAATGACCAAAAGAGAATTCGAACCATGCAAAAGTCCATATAAAAACACTGGCATGAAGTTCACATTATGTCAACGTCAGCAGTCTCTCTAAGCAGAATCTGGGGAGGCTCCCACCAACAAACTATGAAATGGCACAGCGGCCATTTTTCTGTAGTCCTGTGGTAATTTGTGCGGGTCTGCAATGTACATTTTTATAAACTAGACATTTTCCGTGGATGGGCAGGCTTGCTTAACAAAGGGGTGCCCCGCATTGTGACACCTAGTCACACCCACTTATGGCACATGACGTCCTCACGGCTATCTGGTTATCATCCATATGGTATACACATACAGTCTGCTGCTTATGCTGATTCTTCCTGGTGTTACCTTGGTTAACATTATCACCTGGAAGGCTGCCACCTGCTGGAGACCTATAGATATGCACTCCCATGTAAAATGAATTAAAAAGCATATTTATTGTTTTTATCATTATATTGATTAAATAAATGCTACACTTGGATAGCGGCTACCCTCTTGCTCCCTTTTTTTTATTTTTTTGTTTTGCTTACATAAAAAATATACAATTTTTTTTATAAATTTACGTGTGTGCGCGCGTGCGTAGAATACCTGAAAAGTCCTATCTAAACATAGTGTATATCCAGACAGGAGTCGGGGCAGTGTCATAGGCATGTCACCCTAAAGCAGTAGAACACAGTGGAGTGATGATTTTCTGCCTGGATCAGGCAGGGGGGGTGCTGACTATATAGCCAGCTTTGCTGACTTTGTGTTCAGAAAAGTCAGCAATTTCAAGACTGAGCTTGTTAAAGAAACCTGCACTGACTGAAATATGGAGTCTGACCTTCTGAAAAATGCTAGTTGCCTGACTGTCTAAAGCTTTAATAATTTCTGAACCATTGATACAGAGCAGTGAAGTAAGCCGGAGGCTAGTGAAGTCATAGTCAAGTCAGAATTGGTCTGGCCTGGTAACGCAACATATTGTAACCTTTCAGTCAGTGCAGTTTTTTTTATTTCGGTACAATTTTTCCTTTAGTGTAAATGCAATATTACATTGGAAGGACTCCTGCCTAATTAGTTTGATGGTTTACTTTTTTTATTCTGCTACAATACAATACAATACTGTTACAGGAGATCTTTGGTCAGAGCATACACTTTTTCACTTTTATAACATCAGCAATGTAATAGCAATAAAAACAAGTTATATTTGACATTTCAAGCTAAGCTTTCTTTGAAATCACTTTTCACAATGTCTGCTGGTCATCTCTTTCCACAACTTCCTGGATTCCCTGCATTCTTTGCAGCTTCTCCTCCTCTGCTGTTCATTTTCCATTTCTAAAGGGCTGCAGATCCCATTGTACCTTGTTTCCTGCAAGCAGTTATTCCTGTACTGCCTCTCCTCCTCTCATCACCTCTGTAGTTCAGAAGGGAAGCTCTGTGAA
The DNA here is from genome assembly GCA_028564925.1 of Lithobates sylvaticus. Classification (NCBI taxonomy): domain Eukaryota; kingdom Metazoa; phylum Chordata; class Amphibia; order Anura; family Ranidae; genus Lithobates; species Lithobates sylvaticus. The sequence goes on from CM053038.1 coordinate 101,610,132, forward strand.
ATGTGTGACACAGCAGTGCCTATTCACAGAGCATAGTGAATGTTTCACAGAATTTAAAGGAAGTAAATGTGTGGGGATCGTCACAATTTAAGTTTTAAAAACGTAGTAGTAGTATATGATGTCAAAATATTAAAGTTTGACCATAGATACTCTTTTAGTCCAATTCTACTGCACTTTAGAAACAATGACAATAAACTTTGTATCTACAGCATTATGGAATCTCACCTCTTTCATTTACACACTAGATATCTCAGTAGTATACACCTTTTTTGTTTATCATTTTTTTTCATTTTAACCACTTACGGACCACCTACCGTGGATTTACGTCGCTACTTTGACGTTAAATACCATTGTTATTGCAGTAGATAGCTGCCATAACACCAGTATTTTCTTCAGCGGCGGCCTGTCCGCTTAAAGATAAGATGCCCCTCCCGCCGCATCTCGGTCGTCTCTGCTGCTTACTGGATCCGTTGGTAGCAGTGGAGACTATCCGATTCTTTCCCCGATGGGCAGGAAGTCGAGTGAGGGAATGATAGCCCCCGCTCGACTCTATGCCCTTGGCAGATGGGAGCGACGTCAAAGGTCACTTCCGCCCTCCACATTTAAAGGACCTTTTTTTTTTGTTTGTTTTTTTTGGGGTTTTTTTAATTGGGGGGGGGGGGGGATACTCCTAAGAGTAAACCCGCTGACACTTTTTTTTTTTTTTTTTTTTTTTTTTTTTTTTTTTAATATACACCTGTAAGAAAAAAGGCATAACGAGCTAGTATGCACCGCATACTAGCTCATTATGAAATACTTACCTTTGAATGAGGTGTCGGTAACTCACCTGGTCCACACTGAGGTAGCTGACATATTGTCTTGGCGTGTCTTCCGGCTATCGCGACTCCAGCGTCGTGAGTGGCTGGAGCCGCAATGTCGTTACTCCTACGCATGCGCACGGGAGACTTCTTTCAGCGGCTCATTGCACGAGGAATACCTGTATGGTTTAGGAGATATTTTTTTTACCTACAGGTAAGCCTTATTATAGGCTTACCTGTAGGTAAAAGTAACATTTTTGACTATACAACCGCTTTAAACAACATACACATAGGAAATTTCATAAAGAAAACAAAATTGGACATTCTATACAATAAACATATTATATTAAAGGTATCCCTTTTCACTCCTCATTTTTACATTACCGTATTAAAACTTTATAACAAATCAATTTCTCCAAGTTCAGTCGATTTTTTAAAATGGTACTAAAACGTCAGAAGAATTTGATATATAAAAAAATATTTTTTAACCTAAATATATAACCATAAAACGTGCATCTCTTTACACCTCCTACCTAAATGGGGTATATCTAGCACATTTCAATATCAACAATTAACACCTATTCCAAATACTAAGTGTTAGAATTATCTTTACCTTAACCACTTCAACCCTGGAAGATTTTACCCCCTTCCTGACCAGAGCACTCTTTACAATTTGGCACTGCGGCGCTTTAACTGACAATTGCGCGGTCAATTTGTGTCCCCCTTCTTTTATTTTTTATTTTTTGGTGGTATTTGATTACCTCCTGTGGTTTTTTATTTTTTGCTATACAACCGCTTTAAACAAAAAAAAAAAAAGCGACAATTTTGAAAAACAACTATCTTTTGCTGTAATGCCCCAAATTAAAAACGAATTTCTTCATCAGTTTAGGCCAATATATATTCTTCTACACATTTTTGTAAAAAAAAAATCGCAATAAGCGTATATTGATTGGTTTGAGCAAAAGTTAGTGTCTGCAAACTATGGGAAAGATTTATGGCTTTTTTTTTTTGCGACAGACAGATCGTACACTTTTTTTTTTTTTTTGGGACCATTGACATTTATACAGCGATCAGTGCTATAAAAATGCTTTTACTGTGTAAATGTCACTGGCAGGGAAGGGGTTAACACTAGGGGGTGATCAATGGGTTAATTGTGTGTTCTAACTGTATGGGGATAGGATTGACTAGGAGAGGACTTATATCATCTATCATATATCATATCATATTTTTTCCTACTTGGTAGGAAACAACAATGTCTCCTCTTCCCTGACAGCACATGGATTTGTGTGTTTTACACACACACACACACACACACACACACGCACATCCCCGTGTTGGTGCTCATGCACGCCGGCCAAGCGTATTGGGTCCCCTGCCGTACAGTGGGTGCGTGCCCTCTGGTGGCCGCTAAAGGGAAGGACGTACCCATATGGGATTTTGCCCAGGGGAGCCATTCTACCGCAGTAAATCTGCAGGAACCGGTTAACCCTTTATTTATTTATTTATTTATTATTTATTTATTTATTTATTATTATCCATTTCCTAAAAAAAATAGTACCAAATTTCCTTTTCACATATATAGACCAAAACTTTTCCAATAGACACAACAAATAAACAATAACTAAAAAAAAAAGGGATGGGGGGGGGGGTTTAGGAAAAAAGGGGGGCATTTCTGCCAATTTTGCCACATCTTTGGGATTTGTTCTGTTAAGCGATCTCCTGACAATATCGTTTGTTCCAAGGATCACATCTCGCACACCCATTCTGCCACTGATCGGCCCACCATCTTCTGCCAGTTTCGGGCTATAACAGTAGGTGCTGCTGTAAGCATATGTCGTAAGATGTGTGTGTGTGTGTGTGTGTGTGTTTGTGTTTTTTTTTTATTTTTTTTTTTTTTTTTTTTTTTTTAATGGATCTCATTTATCCGGGAATAACTGACAACACAGAGATACATGTGTCCGGTTGAATAGTAGATTCTGGCGGACAATAATACCATATGTGTGCCATTGTGCCTCTTGCATTAAGACCTCTCCAACATATCTCTTGATTATCATCATTAATGTTAGGCATATCTACCAGGCATCGATACCACCTAGCTAGAATTTTACAATTTCTTTCTTGATGTCTGATTGCTAGAGACGATTTGTGTGTTTTAAAAAATAAATAAATAAATAATTACTTTTTCATTTAGAGATATATATATAATCTTCATTAAAAATTTTAGGAAGCAAATATTTATACATACTAGATAGAACATTAGTTGGTCTTGTGATATTAATTGTTCAGATTCTGTTAATGGTCTGTCTAATGGGGAGTTTTGTATCCGAGAATAAATATATGTTTGGAGTTGATATTGCATCCATTTAGTTCTAAACTACAGACCTCAAGAATCCAATGGGGGGGGGGAGTTTGCAATACGCCAAGGTCTGGACAAGTCCTACATCCTCACTACTACCACTACTACTCGACTGTGCCACTTTATAAAAAAACTGATGCCTCTACCGCCGGTGGAGATTCAGGATTAAAAAATAAGGGTGTCATAGGCTCAATTTGAGTAGATAAAAGCTTTTTTTTTTTTTTTCCAACAGTGAAGCCCATACTTTCAATGTTGGAGACCAAAAACGATCAGTCCCTCCATTATAGGTCGATTGATTAAAAGTGACCCATGGTAGTGATTTAAGTTTTTCATGGCAATGATATCTTCTTGCAATGTCACACATTGCTTACGATTTGCATTATGGAACCAGTCCACTATCCTGGTCATCAATGCTGAGCATAAATATATTGTAAAATCTGGAAGAGCCAAGCCCCCTGTCTAGTCTTGTCCTAATTAAGATATCTCTTCTAATTCGGGGAGACTTGTGCGACCATACAAATCTCCCCACAGCTCTACGTGGTTGACTCAGGAGAGCAGTTGGAGGGAATATTGGGACTGTTTGAAATATATATAAAAATTTTGGTAATATATTCTATTTTACTATATTGATCCTACCAATCCAGGAAAAAATGTCTGTCATACCTTTTTTGAAGTAATCTTGTTACGGTACGAATTTAGGAATAATTTAATTCCTGAAGCTTAGTCAAATCTCAAGGCTATTGGCAACTAGATATTGGCAACTCTTTGACATTTTAAAACTTTTTGCCATTTAAAAGAAAAATTTCTTTGAAGAAGATATTGAGATTTATTTGATAATGAAATATTTTTAAAGCTTTAGATTTATCATAATTAACTTTTTAAAATTACTTACTACCCCAAAACTGTTAAATTCTTGAATAGGGTTTGGTATAGTCACCACTGGATTTGTAAAAAAATGACAGATCGTCTGCATATACTGACGTTTTGTATTCTTTTTCTTTAACCCTAATCCCTTGAATATCTATATTGTTATGAATAGCTGTGGTCAAATGTTCCATTACTAGTACATAGAACAGAGGGGCTAAGGCACATCCTTGTCAGGCTCTGTTCAAAATCGTCAATGGATCTGAAAGTTCCATTTAAACGTACTCTGGCTTTCAGGTTATGATAAAGGGCCATCATTTTCTGTAGAAGCTAAGGGCCTATTCCCCACTGTTTCAGGGTTTCTTCAAGAAAACCCCATCCCACCCTGTCAAATGCCTTTTCATGATCTATTGAGAGAAGACTGGATGAAATGGACTGTTTCTGAGCATATTCTATTAATGTAAGACTCTTCAATGTATTGTCTCTAGCCGCCTGACCAATCGTAAAGCCTACTTGATCCAAATGAATGTGCTGGTAAAATAGTTGAGAGTATTCAGTTTAACATTAAAAGGATAGTTCACCTTTACAAAAAACCTACCTATGCAGGTAAGGGATGTTTGCAGTTTAAACAAACTGTGCAGCTCTGACTAAAGATGAATAATACCCTTGATATAGGTGTAGGCCATTTACAAACCTTAGGAAGCCTGACTGGAATACTCTCAGGATGTTATTAAGCGAAGCCTAGTCATCACTGCTCACCTCCACCATCCCAGAAGTGAGCTCTTTCTCTGATTCAAAATCCCTCACATACTCCCCTGATACAGTAGATCTGAGCTCAGCATGTGAGAGCTCACTCCTGTGATGGAGGAGGTCAACAGCAATGACTAGGCCTTGCTTAGAAACGTCCTGGGAGTATTCCAGTCAGGCTTCATAAAGTAGGTAAATGGCCTACACCTATAGAAGGGCTTTTATTCAACTTTAGTCAGCGCTACACAGTTTGTATTTATCTACAGATTTCCCTTATCTGCATAGGCAGTTTTGTGGTAAAGGTGAACTATCCCTTTAAGGAAAATTTTGGTCTAACTAAATAAGGATTTTTGTTACATGTACTTATGTTTAAGATGTGAAAATGACCTTGTATAAATAGGCTTATCTGTGCACCACAGTTTAAAAATAAAAATAAAAAATGGCTTCCGCTTTTTTACCTGGAGGAGGTTAAAACTGGACAATGTCAAAAATGCCTACAAGTTAAAAACCTAGTTATACGAATATGTAAAGCTTAATGGCAATCCGGTTTCATGATATGGCTCCTTTCTTAACAAAGTCCCTGAACTTTGTTTTTTGTTTTTAATTTTTTTTCATCTTCTGCATTGATGTTACTAGATGGACTTCCAGTAGTCTTTCACAACCTTTCTTGTTTTGTAACAGGTCAAAGAATTTTGATGCTGGAGAGATATATAAGAGGGCGTGGGGGAGCAAAGATGATGACGATGTTGTCTCCAAGCAACCACGACAGACCAACAATGGACAGCATCAGAGCGCACCAGGGCAGGGTGGTCCATATATAAAGAGGTAATGTTCTCTCCCTCTTTTTGTGATTGAAATCAGGAGGCATGTGTCTTTTCATTCTCCTCCATTGAGGGACACAGGACTTTAGCCTGTCAGGTTATACTGCTGCTTACAGGAGAAATCGGAGGGTAAGGATGTTTTGGTGCCCAGCTAACCTATAAATCGCTGAGAAAGCACTAAGGTGTTTAGAGCAACCATAAAGCTCATAAAATTCCACAGTTCATAAGTATTGATAGACATTAACCGCTTGCTGCGTGCGCTAAAGCCAAAAGACTGCTACAGCATGGGCTTCCAATGCCGGGAGGGTGTCCACAGATATCCTTCTATGATTGCACTGCCTTGACTGATCACAGATCGGGGTAAAGGGCCGATCACAACGGCCATTTACCATGTGTGATCAGCTATTGGCTATCAGCCATTCACAGCTGATCACAGGATGTAAACACAGGCCGGTTATCGGAAGAGAAGAAAGCCGATAACCGTCTTCTGTTACAGGGATATCGGTCCAATCAGTGTCACCCATCAGTGCTGCCTCTGAGTGCCCACCAATGCCACATATCACTGCTGCCTCATCAGTGCAGCCTCATCCGAGCACATCGGTGTAGGAGAAAACACTTGTTTAGCAATAAAGAAACTCAGTGGTGATTAAATACTACCAAAAGACAGCTCTTTTTGTGTGGGGGGAAAAAAAAATTTTTGAGTACATTGTTAAATGACTGTGCAATTGTCATTCAAAAGGCCCATACACACGATCAGACTTTTTGACAACCAACATGCAAATTAGCTGTTTTGGACCAACATCCGACCGTGTGTACGCTCCTTCGGACCAACTTTTTCCAGGTTTCATCTGACTTTTGTTGGCTGTGCGAACGGACCAACTTTCTGCCAACAAAAGTCCGATGGACCAAAGTCCGACTGTGTGTACACAAAACCAACGGACTTTTGTACAAACCAATGCAGAACCAATGCAAAAGATCAGACAACAATACAGAAGTTGACCAAAGGTGGCGGTAAAGAGCAGAAAAACCAAGTGATTTGGTGAAAGTTGGCTGAAAAAGTCCTGCCGTGTGTATGCAATACCAACTTGGGGCCAACGCCCTTTGGACAAAAATCCACGGGAAAGTTGGTCCACGGTCCGATCGTGTGTATGAGGCTAAAGTGTGACAGTGCTGAAAGATGAAAATTGGCCTGGGCAGGGAGGGTGTGAAAGTGCCCAGTAGACAAGTGATTAAATAATGCACCAGCGGCTGCCATCCTTAGAGATTGGCCAGGTCTGTATGAGATAAAGAAAATAACAAAAGGGGGGCGGGGGCCACCTAAGTGCAGTATTGGAATCTGACAATTTATTTGAATACTGCACTTAGGTGACGCTTCCACCTTTTTTGTTCTGTTCTTTTACAGGCGAGATGATAACATTGGCCAGAACAGGAGAACCCAGCTCACAGACATAGTGTAATTATTTTTGCTAGTGTCCTCAAAAACAGGCTTTCTGCTGTTTTTCTATCAAGAACATTTTTCTTCTATCAACAGCTGCTGGTAGATTGGTATATATGTTAAAAATCCTGGAAATCTCTCCAGTCAGCCATTGAGCACATGGTTTCCTATGCGATAGCATAACGACTTGAAAGTTTCCTCCAGTCAGTCATGAAGTGCAGGTTTTTCAAGTTCTCACTGGTCTTCTCTCTGTACCAGCCCCATATCCTTGCTGGTTTGTGTTTCATTTTTTGCACGACCCTACTACATGTCAGGCTAGTATTCTGAGGATTCTGCAGTGTGGGTTGCGCTCCAGTTCTGCGCCTGTTCCTATCTCTGCCTATTCTGCGGGTCAGCTACAGCACCCTCATATGTCAAGTGGAGGGAACCCTCCTTTTTATTACACAAAAGGGTTTTTGTGTGTGAGTTATGTGGCAGCTAAGCACGGTTTCTTATTTCTTCATATTTACTTTTAGTGAGTTTGGTAACATCATTGTGTGGGGAAGTTTTCACACTTGGAACCTACAAAATTTTCCTAACGTTTTTTTCCCAGCTGCTTATGTCGCACTTTGAGCTTGTTGCTGCATTGTAGGCGGTTGAGCACCTGTTTAAAATTTCCTGACATTTTTTGTTCAGCCAGGACTTTGGTGCAGCTACCACTTGTGTGCATGCATGTTAGCTGGGAACATGGATACAGTAAGTGTCACCCATCCTACCAAGACACCTGCATTGTGATTGGCTTGAAATTTAAGGTTCAGTTCTTGTAACGTGGCGATGTTCACTGAGCAAGAGGATGCACCCAAACTTCAATTCCCTCAATTGGACCAGGGGTTGCTGACATATTTGTCATAGCTGCATAAGACAGCCTGCTCTGATCATTTTCTCTTAAGGCAGGAGTAGTAGTATCCAGGTAGACTATCAGGACTGCTACCATATGCAAAGCATATCACTGTCAGCGTTGATTCTCTCCACTAACAGGGGCCACTGCATCCCCAGCAGGGGGTGGGGGGTGCTGCACTCTAGGAAGAGAGCATGAGGGACCATTCTGAACTCGGCCTTCATGTTCCCCATTGTTATGAAGCCCCAAGCTGGTTCTAAAAGCTAACACTTGCCACGAAAAGAGCCAGCGCTGGATTTGCCACTCTGGTCTCTTGAAGGAGACTGGTCCCAAGAGCTGGCATTCTGTTGTGATTAGGATGTGCAGGATTCTATGGACTGTGGCAGGTTAATCAGGTGAGTCTTAAATGTCCCACACAGGTTGCAAGCCTCAATGACTAACACTCAATTACGTTGATGATTGGGGTCTGTGGGTGCCTATGGGCTGTGGCTACTCTCCAGACCCTGAGTAAGCTATATGCAGTCTTGATGGGCATATGCAGGACACTGGTCTTAGGAGCTTACAACCAGCAGCTGGGGTGGGGACAAGTGAGCTTCTCTTCCCGTCCACCTAGAGGTTTCCTGCTACTGCATAGTCCTGCTACCTGCCTAGCCCCCCTTCCCAATTCTCTCAGTCTGGTATTTTGCCAAAACTAGTGTGAAGGGGGGGTTTATCCTGAAGAGGTTCTAGTCTCCGTTGAGGACCATTTCTAGCTTAGGTCATTAATGTTTGTGCTTCACCCGACATATACATGTTGGACCTCAGTGGTGTCCATCTGTGGTATAGTGCGGTCCTTGCCCTGTGGGGTCCTGACACGCTTACAAACACATACATGTTGGACCTCAGTGGTTCTGTTTTGAACTCCTTTACTGGTTTGCTATCTTTGCAGATGGATTTCAATTTGAGACTAATATGTTCTACCCTCCTTAAGGGGAATCGGTGGTTTCTACTATAGTACTATCTTGACATCAATTTTATTATACGTAAGCACACCACAAATTGTCCTTTCACACTTTTGTGATTTCATTGAAATTGGCACAACAAGCTATTGTTTTTTTCTGTAATGGAGTAGACATAAACAAAGTAGTCCTTACTTCCTAAGGTAGGCTCTCTGGGGTCATAATGGATAAGCAGTTCAAGGCCTTCTCAAAAGAACCCCCCCCCCCCCCCCCCCCCTGGATTTTAAAGCTCTGAGAATTTTTTTTATTTGAACCCAGTAAGTCTTCATGTAATCCAGAGGGTCTGTCCTTGTTTCTTTCCTGTGGAGAATTATTGGCTTCTGTGGACATCAAGAATGTGTTTTTTTTTTTGTGTGAACATATCTATCTTTCCAGCGCATCAATGTTCTGCACCTCAGTTGTTTACCAATGTTGGCTCAGTATTTACAATTTTGCACTGTCTTGGCATCTCTGTTGTGGAGTAATTGGGACCTCCTGTTCAGAGACAAGTCAGTGCAGGTTCCATAAGAGTCCATTCACACAGGGGCAACTTTGGATCCTACTTTAAGTCGCCCCAAGTCGTCTGACATTATAAAATCAATGTAAGTGAATGAGAGCCGTCTTAATGCACACTACTTCAGAAATAACAGACTTCAGAAAAGGTTCCTGTACTACTTCAATCCGACTTCTAGGCAACTTGTACCCATTGATTTCAATGGAAGTTGCCTCCAAGTCGGATCGCCTTTCTTAACTGAAGCAACTTTCCAGGAAGTAAAAATAGTTTTCTAGGCAAACCCCTCCCTCCCACAGAGCTGATTATAATGTGATTGGCCACTTGCAAAGTCCCCTGTCCTGGAGGCAACTTGATGTTGCCTTGTAAGTTGCCTCAAGTTGTGCTGTGATTCATACTCAAGTAGTGTCCAAGTTGCCTCCCAAAGTCACGCTGGAGGGGGTGTTGGTAGCCTCCTTCCAGTCGATCCCATTTGCCGGTTATCTCCACACTTCTTTTAACACAACATTATGTGATCACCGGACAAGAAAATCCAGTCCTTGGACAGACCCCTGTATTTCGCAGGACTGAGCTATAGGGCATTCTAGGGATCCTCATTGCTCTGGATTGGACCAGATGGATGTGGTATGCCAACCTGGTCAGACTCTTAGCATATGCTCTGTGTGCACTGCCAGATCGTCATTATCTTCTTTGTCAAGTGCTGAATTATCATCCTGTTTCACTATCACTAGCTATAACAGCATGAGATATGGGTATTTGTAAGATAGGGGGCATCTCAGAGTCTGTGATTCCTATGCTGCTAAAAGCTAGGAAGTCTGCTTTTGACGAGGTCTGTCATTGGATATGGAAGACATACTTCACTTGGTGTGATTCTCAGTGCTTCCACTCCAGGAGTTTCTCTTTGGGATGAATTTTATTTTTCTTGCACCTGGGTCTGGGACAGCGTTTAGACCTCATCACTTCTAAGGGATGGTTTTCGCCTTGTCTGTCTTAATTCTGAGACCTTTTTGCCTTAGACTCCTTTGATTTTAACATTTAGACTTTAGCCTGCTATGTAGCTTCCCCTCTTTGTTCCTCTGTGACTGTGACCCCCCTGAAAAGGTGGTATTTCTTGTAGGGCATTTCTTGTGGGAGGCAAGTATTTGAACTGGCATCTTTATCCTGCTCCCTTTTCTGGCTTTGCTTAGGGACAAGGTCATTTTAAGCCGCAGGATTTCCTTTTTGCCCAAGGTAGTTCTCTCTTTCTTTCACCTCAACCAGGGCATTTTTCTCCCATTGCCCTATGGCTCCAGTTCAAAAGAAGAAAAATACGCTTCATTGTTTGGATGTATTGTGGGCTGTGAGAGTACCTCTCAGCAACTGCTTCTTTTACTTCTGTATCTCCGGATGGGTCCCCATAAGGGTACACTGGTTTCCTTGTTCCACCATCTTCTGGTGGCTAGGACAGACCGCCATTCAAGTTCATTGTCTCTGGAATAAGGTTCTGCCCTTTCCTGTCAAGGCGTACTTTACTAGATTTGCGAGTACTTCTAGATCTTGACGGCAACCATCAATTTTTCCTAATTTGCAAGGCTACCACCTTCTTTTTTATTTATCTTCAATTCTTATTTTTGAAGTACTGCCAAGAGTATTTTTCCACCTTGTGTGATGTCAGTTTTTAGGCATCATGGTTACGGGCCATTCTAAACGTGCGTGCGTGTGTGTGTTTGTTTTTTATTTTTTTCTCCTGCCTCTAAAAGCCCCTCAATGTTAGCCTGTGGGTCTGTGTTACGGGCATTTTATAGAGGCAGGGCATTTTGGAGGCAGAATAAACCCACAGCCAGTGTTTTCAGGAGCAGCAGTGTTTTTGTCAGAATAAACCTCTAACGTACCTAAAACATGTTAAAACGTGTGTAAGTGCTAGGCGCATGAACCACTTGGGCTTTCAATGGCCAGAATTAATATACTGGCCAGTGAAATGACTAAACACTCAAGCGTTTGCCACTCCTAAATGTGCTTGCAAAAATGCATCTTCTCCTGCCAGTAAGAAGAGCTGGGCAAATGCTGGCGGTGGTCCCCCGAGCTGCAGGCAGTCCCAAGTTCTGTTTTCTTGAGTCTGTTAACTTTTGTTGCTATGTTGCCCATCCCACTGTTGCACTGCTTTTGAACATCCTGATGGTCTAAGAAATGTATATCCCAGAATTTCTGTGTTATGGATAAAAAAATAAAATAAGTCTGCTTTCAGTTTGGTATCTCCAGTGTAACTTCAAAGCACCCAATACCTGTCTCCTTGATTCTGGTAGGATAACAAATGATGCCCGAGAAGATGAGATGGATGAAAATCTACAGCAAGTCGGGAGCATCTTGGGAAATCTCAAGTCTATGGCTTTAGATATGGGTAATGAGCTTGAGTCCCAGAACAAACTAATTGACCGCATTAATGAAAAGGTAAGAGTCTTCTGTGCTGCACTGTTTGGTAATGTTTTCAGCTATTGCACACAGGCTTAACTGTTGGAATTAGTTTGTATGCCGTATTAATCTTCTTATATTGCAAAGCGAAACAATAATGGTTGTAGTAAAGGGATATTTTAATAGACGCAAACACGCATTCCACTTTTTTTTGTAAAATAAAGAACTGTAGCCTGGATCAAGGGTAGGCCAATGCCAAAAACAACAAAAAGACTTGCACCAGGAGCGCATCTGGGGACTTATAGACCCCAGATCTCGCTGTAAAGAAGACCTGTCATGCCCTACGCTTATTACAAGGGATGCTTACATTCCCTGTAATAGGAATAACAGTGATTAGGAAAAAAATGATTTAAAGGGAAAGTGTAAGAATATATATTTTTTATAAAAAGCGCAGCCGTCCCCTCGTGTTCGCATGCTAAAGTGAACGCATACGTAGGTCGTGTCCGCATATGTAAACGACATTCAAACCACATGAGGTATTGCACTGATTGTTAGAGCAATAATTACAGCGCAATACCTCCTCTGTAACTCTAAACTGGTAACTTGTAAAAAAAAATTTAAAGCATAGCCTATGGAGATTTTTAAGTGCTGAAGTTTGGCGCCATTCCATGAGTGTGCTCAATTTTAAAGCGTGACATGTTGGGTATCTATTTACTCTGTGTAACATAATCTGTCACATTATACAAAAGAATTTGGGTAACTTTACTGTTTTGTGTGTTTGTTTTTTTTTTTTTTATTATTATTCATTAAAGTGTTTACCCCCCCCCCCCCCCCCCCCCCCCCCAAAGAAATGGCATTTAAAAAATTGCTGCGCAAATGCCCCATAACAAAAAAATTGCAATGTCTGTCATTTTTTTTCCCTATGGTCTCGGCTATAAAAATATTTATGTTTGGGGTTCTGAGTATTTTTCTAGCAAAAAAAAAAATTGATTTTTACATGTAGGAGAGGAATGCCAGAATTTTGCCCAGTATGGAAGCAGTCATGTTTTATGCTCACAAAAAAGATCTCAATGGAAGAAGATGTCCTTGAGATGTCCTGCGACTGCACTTTTACAGGAGACCACCGTCCACTGAGTGCTGTCCTTGGGATTGAGCGAGCCGAGCTGGAGCGCAGAGTTTTGGCAATCAGTCCATCGCCATCTGTCAGCTGGCCACGCAGGGATCCGGACACTGGCTGCTCATCCATCCTTTCCTTGTGACTGTGTTGTGTTGAGTGGGCTCTTTTTCGTGGATTACGATATGCATTCTCTCACACTTTATTTTGTGAGTATAGAACATGTCGTATTTAACCACTTCAGCCCCGGAAGATTTGGGTGCTCAATGACCAGGCAATTTTTTGCGATTACGGCACTGCGTCGCTTTAACTGACAATTGCACATTTGTGCGACGCTGTCCCTAAACATAGAGATTTCTTTTGGTGGCATTTCATCATCTCAGCGTTTTTTTTTTTATTTTTTGCGCTATAAACAAAAAAGTGACAATTTTGAAAAAAAACTATTTTGTACTTTTTTGCTATAATAAATATCCCCAAATTTTTTTTTTTTTTAAGCAAATTCTTTTCCTCCAGTTTAGGCCGATATGTATTCTACATATTTTTGGTAATAAAAATCGCAATAAGCTTATATTGATTGGTTTGCGCAAAAGTTTTATAGCTTTCACAAAATAGAGGAAAGCTTTATGGCATTTTTATTAATAATAATAATAATAATATAATAATTTATTATTGAGATAGGTGTGTGTGTGTGTGTGTGTGTGTGTGTGTATATATATATATATATATATATATCTCTTTTTTTTTTTGTAATAATGGCAGTGATCAGTGATTTTTATCGGGACTGCGACATTATGGCGGACAGATCGGATTTATTGTGAAAATGTCACTGGCAGGAAAGGGGTTAACACTAGGGGGGCGATCAAGGGGTTAACTGTGTTCCCTCTTGTGTGTTCTAACTGTAGGGGGATGGGACTGACTAGAGGAGATGACAGATCGCTGTTCATACTTTGTATGAACACACGATCAGTCTCTTCTCCCCTCAGAGAACCTGTGTGTGTGTGTGTGTGTGTGTGTGTGTGTGTGTGTGTGTGTGTGTGTGTTTACACACACACATCCCAGTTCTCTATGTGTCACGAGCGATTGTGGGAGCCCGGTGGTCATCGCGCCCGCTGGGCACACGCATCAGCTCCGAGGGCGAGCGGCGGCCGCCCCTAGTGGCCACAGGGCGAAGCGACGTAAAATAACGCCATTTCGCCCAGCCGTGCCATTCTGCTGCAGTAAAACTGTGGCGGCTGGTCAGCAAGTGGTTTAAAAAAAGGCCTGTATTCTTTCCTAAATGTACACAATTTAACTGGGTACTAACATTTTATAGGTAAAGTTGATCCAGGGAAAATCCGATTGTCTCTCTGAGGATCAGGAAGGATGGTTTTTTTTTTTTTTTTTTTTTGCCTTCCTCTGCCTCAACTGTGGGTATAGGATTGTGTATATGGGATTGTATTTTTTTTGGTTGAACTTGATGGACTTTGTGTCCCTTTTTTTTGTTTTTTTATTTTAACCTTACTATGTAACTGAGTAGTGTTGCAGTTTTCATTTGCCAACTGTACCTGCATTGCTTATTTCTAATATTTTATAAAACAGACTTTTAAAAATAAATTGTTAGCAGCTTTTGTTTGTAAAGAGACGATCACTTTATTGTTATCAAATATCTTCTGCAGATACCATTTTTAAATGTGAACAAAATGCAGTCGGCTCCTTGAGTAGCATGTAAATGTGTTTCTTTATTAAAGTATAACTAAAGTTTTGGATAGAGTGGAGAGGGATTAGAACCCCTGTCAGTTTTTATTGCTGTCTGTACTAAGACTAGTACTCTCTATTTGTCCTGTTTACCATTATTAATAAAAGTGAAGGTAAAAAAATACCACATTTTGGGTTGTCTCCAGAAAAGTAATTGTGCGGAAATCTTCCAATTCTGAACACTATTTCTGATGACCTGGGGGGTCCCCAAGTGATCCCCCTGATTTTCAGGGATTATCTCTCACTTCCTGTTATGGGACAGGAAGTAAAGGGAAATCTCAGGAATGGGACAAAGCTGCAAAAAATAAAATTTGACGGGTTATAACCCTTCCTTATTGTATCCAAAATGGGGAACAAAAAGTTTTTTGCCTATAGTTTTACTTTACGTTTTACTAGCCCTTCATTTTTACAATTTGAAGCTTGTAGTTCATTAATAATGTGTGTTTTGTTTCAGGCAATTTCTAATAAAGACCACATTGATGAAGCCAACAAGAAAGCTAAGAAACTTATTGAATGAAGAAACCAACAGGAAGTCTTCCCCTCTGGACTCTGCTAATGTAAACTGTAATGTACTTCAGTAAAACAGCACAATACCACAGATAAAGGGTTTTAGGGGAGGAATCGGCATGAGAATCCATCCTGATGCTGTGTCCCGTTTCTTGTATCCTCACAAAGGGTCTTATCACCTCTTAAGCTATCATGGAGCAAATTAGACATTTTCCCATTTTTGCAAGCAATAAATGCTGTTCAACAGTTCCCTGTTCTAAACACAAATTACAATCCTAATGTAAATACCCATGACTTCCCTTTAATTTAGCTGCTCTAGGTTTTATCTAGGCTCTAAGAAGGATCCCGATTCAGTGTTCATGCACATTTCAGTGCATTTATTTTTCATTCCTTGATAATGACTATTGTTTTGGATAGACCATTTTAGGGAAGTAATCCGCTTGGGAATCAATCCTAATGCTGTGTCCTGTTTGTTGTACCCTCATGAGGGGACCTGTCAGCTCTTAATTTATCATAGAGGTATGTGTTACTGTTTTTATCATTTTTGCAAGCATTGGACACTGTTCAACTGTTCCGTTTTTAAAACCTACTTTACAACTTTCAACAGTTAAATACCCTTGACTTCTCTTTTAACTTGGCTCTTATCTAGGCTGTAAGGAGGATCCGGAATCTGGTTTCATACGCATATCAGTGCATATATTTTTCTCAACAGCTTGTTCCTTGGTAATGCCTATTCTGGGATATTAGTCAGGGGTTAACCAAAATCCTTTTAAAGGAGGGTGTGGTGGTCTTATTAGTATTGTGTAATTCTACAGAAGTTTGTTCGATATGCCATTATCCAAAGAGTCCAGCCTATTTGTTTTTAGTGTCTGTTTCCTCATTTCCACATATACGTGCTTTTTATCAAAGCTTCATAGTATTCTTCATGTACTATTTGAACTTGTTACTAAACCCAGAACCTGCATTCACTATATCTGGCCTCCCACAGTACACAGAACATGGAAATGCAATTATGTTGGTAAATTAAAACTGCTAAATACCTTTTCTCATGAGCAGTATATAGCAGTCTTGTGACTTCTATCAGTAACTGGTAGCTTGTATGAGGAGTTTTCATACTGCACTGAGCTGTCCTATCGGGATCCAGCACCCCTGAGCCCTGACCCTTTGTCTGGACAGTGCTGATTGGCCCTGTACTGATCACATGCACCCGTTCAAGAAAAAAACTCTCTAGCAATACACACCAAACTGAGCATGTGCAGCCTGACTCCAAAGACTCCGTCTTATCCGGACATGTTCTGGAGTCAGTGGAAGCCTTTTTACACAATGCAGAGGATTAACCCCTTAGGTTCCACAGTGAGTATAACAAGCATGCTTTACTGCATATACAGACTGATTTTACTGTTGTGGGTTTAGTAACACTGTAAGTGTGGCAGATTTGGAATTGGAGTTCTAACTCATAGCAACTATGCAGTTATCCTCTTTCATTGCTCTGCTCTAAAGTGAGGGTAACATTTGATTGGTTGCAGTTACCACCAGCAATGGCTGTTTTTAGTACACTGGACTGCTTTAGCAGTGCCTTAATGGAACATTACATGAATTCCTTATTGCTGTATGCATACTGCCCCTGCCATGTTCCTATTTGGTCAATGAGTCCAAACTGATAGGTGTCAAAACTTGCTCTTTTTATAGCGCCAATGGTACAGAAATGAAATGTGTGTGCATGCATTACTCAGTCCCTGCATTGTACTTGAACCTGAAACCAGGGTAGCACCTATATGGTAGTGACAGGTGTACTGCCGCAGTAAATAAGCCTTACAGTGGAATTCTAACCATGCTTTCAATTTCCACCTCCTGCTACCTATCCTGCCTAACAGTTGTGTAAAAGACGTGTATTTTTAGTCTGGCCATGGGTGATCCCAGGCCAGTGAGTTTCAGCTGCAGGGGGGAGGAGGGAATCTTGGGAGCAGTGACGTAACCCATAAGCTTCTAGGTCCCGGGCCATTGTCTATACTCCCTCTTCTATCCTGCAGCATCCGTTCCCTGACACACACACACAAGGGAGGCGGAGCTGCGGTATGGCCAGACCAGAGCGGACTAAAGGCCATTTTTTTTTTTACACTGGTGCGGGCGGTGCGACAGCGGTAAAATGCCACTATTTTTAGCGGCGCTTGACCATCGTTTTAGCAGCGCTATTCGGCCGCTAGTGGGGCAGTTTTAACCCCAGCTAGCAGCCGAAAAAGGGTTAAAACTGCACGCAAAGCACCCCTGTAGCGGCGGTATAGCCGTGCTGCCCCATTGATTGTATACAACGCTCCTTCACCACTCCAAAGATGCTGCTTGCAGGAGGTTTTTTTTCCGTCCTGCCAGCGCACCGCTCCATTTTGAAAGCACTCGGGGCTTTCACACTGGAGACACAGCAGCGGCTGTTTCAGGGTGCTTTGCAGGTGCTATTTTTAGCGATGTAGCGCCTGCAAATCGCCCCAGTGTGAAAGGGGCCTAAGTATACACATTTTTACACGGGATAAGGTAGCAGGAAGGGGAACATTTCCAAGCATAGTTGCACTGGAATTCTACTTTAATGTATGTTAAATGTGCATTGTTACTATAAAATTTTGTTGGGCAAAGGTTTTTTTATTTTCAAATGAAAAACCTTTGTTTTTTATCGTTTTTGCCTCCTCCTTGAATGGGGGACAAAAGAAACAAAATCTATCTATAGCCTTCAGGGAGTGATGACATTCTCCTTCCTAAGAAAAATATTTGTAATGTCGTTATTGTGTCTACCATACTACAGAATGTAGCCGCCTGTAACAAAAAGCTTTGTGGCAAATTAACATCTTTCAGCCAGTATTTTGATTTTGAAGGTAGGAGAATGGAAGCAGGATGACCCATGGCCTGGCAGTCACTATGCAAGGAGAGTATTCAGGGCTTTGCTATAACGCATCTTAACTGAATGTCTCTGTGGACTGCGGCTGGGGAGGGCAATTTGTATGAAAAATAATCCTGCCCCCTTATAAATCGTAGGCAATGGTACAATGTCTTGGCTGAGGAACCATTACTTGAAATTCACCAAGGGAGTGATCATACCACCAAACCCCTAGGCCAGCCTTTCTCAAACTCTTTTGAATAATTTTCAGGTCTTCAGGAACCCCTGCTAAAATACATTCATTGGGAAAATAGACCCTTAAGTTGGGGTCAGTGGAGGTGCCCTCATCACACCCTTACAGTGGTTGTCAGAATGCCACCCTTACAAACAGCTAATAAGGCGTTATGCTACTGGCTCTGCCAAGTGGTGTTAGACTCAGCTCTATGAAGGCACCTGATGGGAAGGGAACCGGCCACAGCTGAAGGAACCTCTGCAGGAACCCTAAGGTTCCATGGAAACATGGTTGAGAATGGCTGGCCTAGACATTTGATCATGTGACAGCCTAACATGAGATCTCAGAGCAGTAAGGCATTGTAGGTCTTGTGCAATTTTGAGTTTAAAGGGAGGGTAATCTTCTTGTAATTAGAGGTCTACTTTAAACTGGTGATTTCACTAAAAGTAATTCAGTGAAGGGTGGAGAGGTATTCCAAATGTGTAAATAGGAACATTCACTGTCCATCTGCTTGGATTAATTTAGTGGATCTGCACTTTAGGACATCATCTTGCCTAAGGCTGTGGAAATATTCATCCTAAAGAGTGTGTATAGTCAATATTGGCTTTTGAAATCATATCAGAACAACTCAGGCTCTTAACATATTGGAACAAAAAATGATTTAGAATTGTTGAAAAGATGTATATATGAATAGCAATTTAGGTTACTATGCAGTCGTTTTTGATCTTTCTCAGGAACCTGTCAGGAAATTACTTGCCCAAAGAGAGGTACAGGTCAGGGCTTGTTACTATCACTTCACCATTCCCCAGTCTCCTACATTGAAAGCAGGAGTCAGACATCCAATAGGATTAAAAATCTGCCTAATAGACAGACATAAAATTAAAAAAAAAAAAAAAACTGAACTTACCATTTCACAGCAGTAGCTACATAACTGCTGGGTGAAGATCTCATGGAGCTGGTGGATTAAAACTGGAGAAGAGAAAATTGGCACAGAAAAGAGAATTGGTCAGAATTTTATTTCTCCATAGGCTGCTTTTTACACTGCAGCGGGCGGGCGTTGACGGTAAAACGCTGCTAGATTTAGCGGGGCTTTACCGTTGTTTTAGCGGCGCTATTGGACCGCTAGCGGGGCGTTTTTAACCCCTGCTAGTGGCTGAATAAAGGGTTAAATGCACCAGTGTAGTGCCGCTTCAGCAGCGGTGCCCTTTCATTTCAATGGGCAGGAGCAGTGTATACACCGCTTCAAAGATGCAGCTTGCAGGACTTTTTTTAAATGTCCTGCCAGCGCAGCGTTCCAGAGTGAAAGCCCTCTGGCCTTCACACTGGGACTGCAGGGGAGGCGTTTTTCAGGTGCTTTACAGGTGCTATTTTTAGCCCAAAAGCGCCTGAAAAACGCCTCAGTGTGAAAGGGGTCTTAAAGTGAGCAGTAAAATTTGGTGCTTGTGGCTCCAATGTTTGCTAGTTTCTCTTCACATGAATCGGCCTTAGGGTCTTTTCTGGTCCATTATAGAAATATAGATATTGTTTTTTTTTTTTGTTTTTTTTAATCAAGCATTTTGTACATGAAAAGCCATGCTAATAATCTGTAAGGCCTCATGTACACGGCTGCTGGTAAATAGACATTTAGGAGCAGTTGGGCATTTTTCTTTTTTCAGCTGCCCCTGATCTCTCCTCTGTTATCTTATCAGTACATGTACACAGGGTCATTTTATAGTCATTTCTAGGCTTGGGTTAGTTTAGGCTAGGTTGAGTTTAGAAGAATTTGGAAAGCAAAAAAATTTGTTCAGGACGGATGTTGAGAGGCATTTGAAACGCCAAATGCCTGTAACAGCGTGTAAACACGCGTTTCCTTTACAGGCATTTTTAATGGAGATACACTTTTGACTATTCATTTTTTTATTTTATTTTTTAAATGTATTTTTTCAAAACACTCAACCCAAAATGGACGTTTTTAAACATTGTTTACTATCTTCTCTGTCGAGTTAAATCATTGAGGGGAGGTTATAAAATGTCCCGTGTACATTAAGCCTTAGGCACCTTTCATACTGGCAAAGTCCACCGGCTCAGCAGGGGAACTGTCTGCTGATCCCCCCACTGAGCAGGTGGATGACGGGTCCATGTACGCTCCGCTGATACAGACACAGGCCGCTGTCCTCTATAGACTGTTTCCATTCAACTGTCCTCTAATCCTCCAGACAGATGGGGAATGGATCCCCATCCGCCTGTTTTTAGTGGACAGGATCAGATGTCACATGTCCATTGATATTCATCGCTCCATAGAGAGCAATCGGTGGTCCGATCCGGTCCGCCTGAAAAATTGACAGGCAGACCCAATTGGTCCATCCGCGTGAAAGGGACCTAAGCCCAGGTTCACACTGATGCAAGTTAGAAATCGTGCGAGTTCAGCTGAACTCGCATGATTTCAAACTGGCAATGCAGTCTGACCTCAGGGGTTATTTGACAGACATCTGTGCAGGTTCATGCACAGATGTCTATTCAAATCGCCCCCGAAGTCGCCCAAAAGTAGTACAGGAACTAATTTGGGGAATTGATGCCGCACTGATTCGGACGGTGCTACTTCCGGCAATGGCTGCCAATTTGGCATGCGATTTAGCCTGTCAAATCGCATGCCAAATTGGCCCAATGTGAATGTGGGCTTAAACTATTTACAATGCTTTAATATCGGTGCGGCATCAATTCCCCAAATTTTTTACCCGAGGATCTGGCCAAACATTGGAGGGATGAAAACATTCAACCACTTTTTTTTTTATTTTTTTTTTATTTTTTTTTAGTTTTGTTACTCAAGAACAAAGAATCTATGATGACAGTTTGTTCTCAATTTCATTGAATGTATCTTGAGATGAGTTCCTAAAATATGCATCTGTGTGCATTCTAAATATATTACATTTTTGTACTTGCCAAGGTTGGCCTCTGGCTTCTTGCATCTTTTGGATACTCTTAACAATGAAATCTCCTTCCATAATCCCGGACATTGTGCCCTCCCCCTTTTGGTGTAGAGAGCACGTCTTCACCAACAGAACACATGAGAACCTGAGCAAATAGAAGACGTGATCAGGTAGTTTTTAACTTCGTAGCTTCTTTCAGAAACGGAAATATCAGTTTTGGGTGGACTGACCCTTTATACATGGAAAGCTAAGTTTAAAGTAAGTTTCTAATTCATTAATTTACCGCACTTACCTTCCTCTGGAGTGTTGACGGCTGTGCAAGTCTTTATCTAAAATCACCTGACTAGTTTTTGAGAAGGCGCTTCCATTGCTATGACAACACCTATTATTGTAGCGCAGTTTAAATAAGGGCTCCAACTCTACAGCCTTTGGCACTGTCAAAAGTTGACTTTACCTTTTTGTTAATCCTTTGGAAAGTATTGTTGGATTAATACCAGCACCTGTGCCTTGAAATGGATGACATAGAATGTATTCCAATTATACCAAATGTAAATAAATATTTTATTTCTAAATACACTGAGCTTCTAATGTTCTAGTTTAGCAGGACAGCACATTAATGGTATTTTTACTTGGTATATTAATTCATTAGACCCTTATATGTTGATATCTACATGCTTTATTAGCTAAATTTAAAGCTGAAGTCTGGGGGAAAATACTTGTTTTGTCTTGGAGTAACATAAAAAGCAACTGTACTTCCTCCCCCCCCCCCAGGTACATGAATGGTCCCCAAACCAGCCACTCTTTGCCACGCTGTTGGTCGCAGGTACTCTGAAATCATCACATACTGTGAAGGAGAAGCTGTCCTGCATTGTAAGTGAGGATGTCGGAGATTTTCTGAAACCCCTAAGGCCCCTTTCACACTGCGCTATTCGGCCGCTAGCGGGGCGGTTTTAACCCTTAGCTAGTGGCCGAAAAGGGGTTGAATCCACCTGCAAAATGCCGCCGCAGCAGCGTTTTGCTGATGGTATCGCAGCACTGCCCCATTGATTTCAATGGGTAGCAGCAGTGAGTTCACTGCTCCAAAGAATCTGCTGGCAGGACTTTTTGTGATGCCCTGCCAGCGCACCGCTCCAGTGTGAAAGCCCTCGGGCTTTCACATTGTAGTGCATGGAGCAGCTTTTTTCAGGCGCTATACAGGCACTATTTTTAGCGCTGTAGCCCCTGGAAAAACGCTGGCACTGTGAAAGGGGTCTAAGTCTCAAGAGAGGAGTAGAGCGCCAACTGCTGGGGAAGGGAGATGGATGCCTTTTCTGTTCTTGAATGAAATGAGTCTTGCAGTGCTGAGTGCCTCCCATTGCAAGGGTCATTTTCAGCGTTCCGTATAGTCAGACTAACTCTGTTTTTTATGTGTTACTGAAGTCCTAGTGCTTTATGTACTTTACACGAGCACCTTTGCACATGATGCAATAAGGCTCACAGGTTGCTGAGTAACCGCCTCCAATCTAATACTGGAATCCTGTATTGATCCAGTCACTTTGTGCCTTTTTATTCCTACAGAGTTGGGTAGAATATTTTGTATATATTTTTTTTTTTTTCTTTTTAATGTTTTCAAACTGTGAAAGTCATTTTGAATAGTTTAAAGGCCGTATATGAAAGTATAAATGTTTTTGCCTTAAATTTTACATTAAATCGATGTCCTTGATTTAAAAGGTATTTCAGGGCATTGAGATTTCTTTTGTAAACAAAACTTAAATTTTCGCACCTGTTTACCATATGAAATATTGAAGCAGAATTGTAACTTTTCTCTAACTATACACTAGTTTTGATCTATATTTTGTAATAAAGATCTAGGATGAATATGACTTCCTTTATTCAAATGGAAATGTTTTTAAATGTTAACCTTCCAATAAAGTGGCTGCAGTTATCCTGTTTTTGTGTCATTTGAGACTTTCATTTCCTGCACTGAAGGTGTTAAATGTCCTTTTTTGTCCAGTCATTGAAGAGTGCTGGGAGTTGGAGCTAAGCAATGCTCTAAATTGGAAAATTTAGACCTTAATGAAATAAAGCCTCCTAATGTGAAGTCTCTGATGGCAATGTAATTCTCTGACATCTAACCTGCTATATTTTTATTTAATGTGGTACACCCCTCTGGAACCGAACAACTGAAATGGTTATTGGTACAAGTAATTTCTTGTATATTATCTAAAGGAGATTGTCCAAAATGTATGGCCAGCTTAAAGCCCATCTCTGGGGAAAAGTTTGCACTTAAACACCTTAAGCTTCTCAGGTTACATTTACACTTTTAATAGTAAATTTCTGGTCACCAGTGAGGAAGGATGTGCTGGAGTTGTGGAGAGTCCCAGAGAAGGGTAACAAAATTAATATGGGGACTGGAGGACCTCAATTATGAAGAACTACTACAAGCACTAAATTTATTCTCGCTTGAAAGGAGATATGTTGGCGATATACAAATATGTCTATGGTGATCCCAGCGTAGGTAGGAATCTTTTCAGTCTCAGGGAGTGTAGAAAGACACGGGGCCACTCAATGAGATTGGAGGAAAAGTGGTTTAACCTTAACCTGTTGGTGCAGAGCCCACGCCCTCTAGGCAGACCTGCCTTGGCACGGGTGCATATTTGTGTGCAATAGTGCTGTGCCGAGAGCGCTCTCCCAGCATCTACTGGGAACCTCCGATCGCTGCTTGCTTTCAGGAGTTTTCCAATCATGCGAAAGCAAATTTGAATCACCTAAGTTTAAGTCTGTGAGTTGCATGGCAGCAGGATAACCAAGTGGATGATATCCAGACGGGCAAATATACTCCTACAGCGAGTTTGCTCTCTGTAATAGGGGTCCACCATTTCTGGTAAGAGGCCAACTTTTACCTTATGAGACACCATGGGGGGTTATTTACTAAAGGCAAATCCACTTTGTACTACAAGTGCACTTAAAAGTCCAGTCGCTGTAGATCCAAAGGGGACATTCAAGGAAAATAAAAAAACAGCATGTTAGCTTGCACATGATTGGATGATAAAATCAATAGAGCTTCCCCTCATTACAGATCTACCCCTCAGATTTAAAGCGACTGCACTTGCAGTCCAAAGTGGATTTGCTTTCGTAAATAACCCCCCATATCTTAAAACATATGCGATTTTGTTTTTAAGCTGAACATATCAGACATCTTGCAATGCTCGGTGATTGAAAGCATAGGAGACATATGCTGGAGAGATTGCCTGAAGGAGATTCCACATATGCTGTATCTATTCACTGTATGAACTTTGTGTGTTACAAATAAGACACAAAAGGCATAATAAGTTTATTGAATGTTTATTCATTTTGCATTTTTTGAGCACTGTTTTTATATTGTGGTTTGTGCATCAGTCACTTTTATAATTATCATTTATATTGAATGACATTTGCATCAAGTATTATCTTATGCACAATGATCACTTTAGAAATTGTATATTGTCGTATTTTATATGGTTTAACACAGGAAATGGCGCTATATATTATTTTTACTTTATTCCTGGTTTTGAGTAGCAGCTGTTTCATCATTTAGACCAGCGCAGAGCTTTCGCATTTAAAAAAAGTGTGTGTGTGTGTATATATATATGTGTATGTGTGTGTGTGTGTGTGTGTGTGTGTGTGTGTGTGTGTGTGTATGTGTATGTGTATATTTTATATATATATATATATATATATATATATATATATATATATATATATATATATATATATATAATATTTTTTTTTTGGTAAGACATCAGGGGTCTATGCAGACTCCTGACATCTTCCCTTTGAGACAAAGGGACTGAGAATGCTCAGTTATGAATGGACAGAGGCAGTGATCAATGACTCTGCATTCGGAAAAAGGAGCTGGTAAATTACAGATTTACCAGCTCCTTCCTCTGCTCTCCATCCTGACAGATCCAGGACATGGGGGACTGGAGCAGCACATAGGGCAGGGGTGCCCAACCAGTGGCCCGCAGAGCCTTCTGATGTGGCCCGCGACCTCCTGCTTTGGGATAGCAGGTTCTCAAGCCCAGATCGTGGGTTGCCGACCCGCCATCCCAGAGCATCAATGTTTTAATTGAAGCCAGCGGTAGAGGAAGCAAGCAGCTGCGGAGGGAGCAGAGCTGCATTTGCCGATGCTTCCTGTATAGCGCCGGCTCCTGTCCCAAGCGGAGTGATACCAAATGTATTCTGCCTGGGACAGCAACAGCCGGCGATACCTGAATGGAAGAATGTTATTAAAGGTAAGTTTATTACTAAAAGCAGTGTGTATATATATATGGGCATATCTGTTCTGCAGTGGTTACTGGGCTGCTTTCAAACTGATCTGCAGGTGCAGTGCATTGCACCTTTGGGTGACCTGCGCTGAGTCATGGACTTCTGTTGTCTGCGGGTTTGGTGAGCTTTCAGAAAGTGCACCATACCTGGAGGATATGCTAGACGTCGGTGGCAAAGTGCAGCTAACCTGCAGGAAAGCCACAGGTGCACTGTACTGCACCCGCAGTGCAGGTAAACTGCCGCACATCAGTGTAAAAGCAGCCTTAGGCCCCTTTCACGTGATCGGTTCAACCCACGCGGACCCTCCATTTACCTCTATGGAGTGGCAGATATAAACGGACTTGTGTCCATTTGCACCCACCTGCCTCCAATCCAATGAAGAAAAAAAAAAAACAGAAGGGATCTGTCCCCTTCCATCTGGTTGGATCGGATAGGGGGGGGCGCTCACAGAGTAGAGTGGGCTGTGTCTGTGTCCGCTCTGCATATACAGAGCGGACACAGATCTGTCTTCCGTCCGCTCCACTTATTGTGGCCCACGACCAGTTACCAAGTCGCTTAAGTGGCCCTCGCTCTTCAAAAGGTTGGGCACCCCTGACATAGGGGGACAGTCAGAGATAATCGGTGCTGGTAACTCCCTGCACCGATCTCCCTGTATAGATTTCAATGTCCCAGAATGGGACAGGAAGATGATACTACATACAGTGCTGACAGTGGGTACATTTCTTAGTAATGGGTATAGTTTGAGTCAACTTGGCCCAAACTAACTGTTTAAAGTTAAAGGATAAGTTCACCACCTTTTACAAAAAAGGTAAAAATCCCCCACTAGCTGTCGTGGAGATTGGGGGGCAGTGTAACGTGTTATAAAAGGTGATCCTTTTAAAGCGTAACGCCACTTTTGTTGAGGAAAAAAAAAAAAACATTCCCCTCTGGGTGATCTTTGTACATTGCAGGGATAATGAACTTTGTGGCAGATTCCTACCTTTTTGTTGTTCTGATGAAATCCCTCTGTGTTTCTCTGTGCCCCTGTTCTGAGTGGGTCTAATAGGAGTGGTTTCATAATTACCTTTTCAGGTGTGCAGCTGCAGGGCACTAATGAGGAAATCTGCTGGGCCTAATATCCCTTTAGACGTGTTCCTATTGAAAGTATCTCCAAAAATGAAATTTTATTTGCAGGGGATGCTAGAAATATGACCAATCACACAAGCAGGAAATGTTTCTGGAGAGTGGTCAGTACATTCTGTGTACAGAACAACTTCAAGTAGCCATATTGCAATGCATTCTCAGAAAATTACAGCAGCTGCAGATTAAAAAGGAAAGGTCATTTTAATAACATTCAATTACAATATGATTAGTGTTGCAATTATATGCACTATATTTTATTTTTTTTCCCCATGAAAGTGGAGTTATCCTTTAAATCAAACCTGGAGTTAAGCTTTAAAGCAGCAGATTTGGGGGGGCGTGGCCAGGATGTAAGAAGAGACAGACATGTTCAGCCTGAGCTCCCGTCATCTGTATACACCATCCGCCTGCAGCCTGGCTTTTCCCAGGCCATCCGACTAAGCAAACCCCTTCCTGCATTTCGGGGGGGGGGGGGGGCGGCTACCCAGTCCTTCCTATGACTGGGAAGTGTAAATCGGCTAAGAAGGCAACCACTCCCCTCCCCTGGATTCCACCGCTGAACGCTTGTGTGGAGGCCATCTTGCCTGACATATCCTCTTCTCTGGCCTCTATGGTGGTACAGACTGACTCCTTGATGGTGGCGTTTGGGGTATCAGATCCAGAGGGGTCCCCTACAGCTCCAAAGGCTGCACCGGAGCTGCTGGGAGAGCAGTCCACCGCAACGATCCTAGCAATTGCAGACAGTAAGTCATTGGTGGAAGGGAAGATCGACACCCTAACGATTGAATGTGGGCTAATAAGGCAGGATATGGACAAATTCAGGGGCTGTCTTAATGAGGCTGAGCATCGCATCTCTGCAGTAGAGGACACTGCTGCCTCCACTGCGCAAACTGTGGTGGAATTGCAGCAACAGGTCAGCAAGATCCTTATGGCCAGCTTAGGAGATGCAGCGAACCGTCTCAGGCGTAACAATGTCTGAGTAGTTGGGCTTTCCGGAGAGCAAGGAGGGCCCTAACCCTGTGGCGTTTTCAGAGGCCTTTTGCAAACAGTTCCTGGGCCTACAACACCTGTCCCCAGTGTACATCGTGGAGCAAGCACACAGGGTGCCCACTGACTGGAGGCCTGCTGGTGTGTGGCCATGTGCTTTTCTTGTTCGCCTGCTTAACTTCAGGGATAGAGACTTGATCCTGGCAGAAGCCCGCAAACACCCTGAGCTGAAATATGAAAATGCTGTCATACACCTATATCCTGATTTTTCTCCAGATCTACAGAAAAAACGGCGCTCCTTTTACGGATATCCTGAGGAAGAAGGGCCTGGTGTATAGCATGCTTTTTCTGAGCTGCCTAAAAGTTATTCATCATGGTTCTGCAAAGTTTTTTTTGATTCCCCTGCAGATGCGGTCGACTGGCTGGATTCCATTGCCTAGAGTTGCGATCAGGTCGCATGTTCTTAGTGCCTGGGGGCTCAAGTCTACTTACCTCCTTGATGTAAAGAAGCTGGGAGTTGTGGTTCCTGATGTTGAGGGCCTCTGCTAGAACCCTGATCTCCTACTGTAACTACTTTTCAAGATGAGTGGACTATGCTACAGAATTTGGGGCCATTCATCCGTTCACTGTGGGAACCTCAGGTACTGTTCTGAATCACTTACACGTCTCCACGACACTTTTCTGAGTGGATGGACTCTTGGAACAATCCACTGCTGTTTACTATGTTTTTGGGACTAAGGTTTCTCTGGCGGTTTTTCTCCCTTTTTGGTTAGGTGCACCTGGAGCAAACAGGGCGTTGGGTTTTTCACTTGTTACCTTTTATGACTATTTTTTCTTTTTGCTTTTCAACATTTTTTCTTTGGGGTACTTTTCCTTTTGTGGCTTGCTGTAAAGGCTTGCACGAAGGGGTTTGTTATTTGCCTAGTACAGTATATGATGATCAAATGCTGCTCTGTGGCTCTCTGTGCCCAGGTTCCCTACCCCCCCCCCCCCCCCCTCAGATTTCCTTGCTATACTGGATCTTTCCGGTCCCCAGGATATATGCTACCCTACCTAATGAGTGATCGTAAACTCCTTTCATGGAATGTCCGTAGATTAAACTCCAAATTCAAACATTCACTAGTCCTTCAATACCTTTAAATCCCAGAATCCCCATGTTGTCGTCCTACAAGAAACCCATTTAACTGGGGTTTTTTGACCTGGAAAAGGCCTTTGATCCTATTGATTGGTGATATATGACCCATGTAGTTTGGTCCTATATTCCTCAAATGGATATCATTGCTATGTGATCATTCGGTAACAGCCCTCAGTTTTAATGGCGGGGTGTCTGGTGCCTTTCCAGTGTCACCAGACAGGGGTGCCCACTCGCACCAGTTTATTTACATTAGTTATGGAACCCCTGCCAATTGCACTGCGCTCTTTTTTTTTTATTTGTTTAGCAAAAAATCAAAACCGCAGAGGTGATCAAATACCACCAAAAAGAAAGCTCTATTTGTGGGGAAAAAATGATAAAAATTCAATTTGGGTATAGTGTCTTATCAGCTCTCGTCACAGAAGAGGAACAGCGCCATAGAGAGGATTTATCAGAGATTACAGCCGCATCTTTTTTCGTCGGCGATATATAGAGTCTTTTTTCTAGCCTACACCAGATTTGGCTGAGTGGACTTGGTCACCAACATTCCATCAAGAATTATTGGATTCGATCTTACCTTTGTGTTCATCAGACTTCCATCCACCTTCTTCATGGCATCACGTGATTAATATCGCCTTCTTTCTGCTTCTATCTGGTAAGCAGATTATAATCACCTTAAGTGGGATTCATGCATCACTTTTTCACTTCAAGAGGGATATATGCACCATTGTTTTGATAGAAGATTTTTTCTTCACACAGCACCATTTATGTCTGTTGATTGAGACTGTTATCATTATCTTTGGATCATTGCTCTTCACTTATAGACTTTTTTATTAAGTTTCACTATCACAGCGCCACATTTTGTTTTTTTCATATAGTGTAGCATGACCGCACAATTGTCATTCAAAGTGCGACAGCGCTGAAAGCTCAAAATTGGTCTGGGCAGGAAGGTGTTTAAGTGCCCTGTATTGAAGTGGTTAAATGTCTCCCCGTTGCTTGCTATTATATCTAAGAAACTTCACACCTGTAAAAATCTCCTTGTCCATCATTGGGAAGATAAACCTGAATAAAATGAAGATTCTACCCTCATTATTATACACCCTCCAGTGTGGATTCCAAAGTCTATTTTCAAGTCAATAGACAGTATGATTTCCTCCTTTTTTGGCAGGGAGGTGTCCCCTGCCTTAAATTAGCAAACCTTTAACAGCCGAGGGAAGCAGCGGGGTACCTAACGTCCACAAATACTTCCTAGTGGGTCAATTGATGGTGGAACACTGTTGGTTGACTACACCTCCGGATGATGCCTCGTTGTCTCTGGATGCTGCATGTATGGGCTCATATGAGGCGCTGTCTCAACTCTGTCTACAGGGGTCTGAGGGCTCCTTATCCTCGGATTCCCATGTGCTCAAGGATAAGGACATGGTCTATGACTCAGGGACTGAGGCGGCCTAGTCAATGTAGAAAATAGGATTTTTTTGTACTCACCGTAAAATCCTTTTCTTTGTAATTCACCGACCGACACAGCTCCTCTCTGTAACAAATGGGTTGTTCGCCTTATCACTAGGAGAATACTAGGCATAGTTGTAATACAACACTCAGAACTCTTAGTTCCACCCAGGGGGCGGTCCCTTGGGTAACAACCCTCCTGTCTGCAGACAGACCTCAGTACGTCAACAAGCAGTATAACAAAGATAAAAGGAGGGGCGGGTGCTGTGTCGGTCGGTGAATTACAGAGAAAAGGATTTTACGGTGAGTACAAAAAATCCTATTTTCTCTTATATTCACCGACCGACACAGCTCCTCTCTGTAACAAATGGGACGTCCCCAAGCAGTGCCAAACGAGGGGTGGGAAAACAGCATAAAAACTTCATCCACCGTGGCAAGTGGGAACTAGTGAAAAACTTTACCCACGAAAAACAACAGTGCTGGAAAAACCACCACAAAAATCAGGGTATCCCCAACAGGAGTGATCACCCAAAACCGCATCAAACTGCGGAAGTAATGCAACAGTGCATTAACATAACAGTACTGTGTTTTTCTCGAAAACCCAGTAAAAAATAAAATAAAAAATTTAAATATATATTGCATATTCAACTACATGGCTGCCTGCAAAACTTTGAAGCCAAAACAGGCATCAACCGATGCACCGGCGTCTACATTGAAGAACTTGGTAAACGTGTGGACAGATAACCAGGTGACCGCTTTACACACCTGAGCGGCAGACGCTTGGTGTCGGAAAGCCCAAGACATTCCGATTACCCTTGAGGAGTGGGCCGTGACCGGAAAGGGGGGCACCTGCCCCTTCAAGGCGTAGGCTTGTGCTACAATCTGTCCGATCCACCTGGAAATGGCGGCCGACGAGACCGCCATGCCTTTCATTGGACCAGCCACCGAAACAAACAGTGAGTCCAACTTCCAAAAGGGAGCTGTGGCCGACAAATACACCTCAAGAGCCCGAAGCCCATCCAGAGCGTGAAGGGCCCCCTCCTTAGGGTGCTTCGGCTTAGGACACAGAGATGGCAATACAATGTCCTCATTGATATGAAAAGCCGAGACCACTTATGGTAGAAAAGACGGTTGCGGACACAACACCACCTTATCCTTGTGGATAACCAGATAGGGCGACTTGCAAGACAAGACCGCCAGTTCCGAAACCCTCCTGGCCGATGTGATGGCCACTAGGAAGGCCACTTTCAGGGAAAGTCAACAGGGGAATCTCCCTGATATTTTCAAATGGCGGTTTTTGTAGCGCCAACACCCGGTTTAGATCCCAAGGGGGTAGCGGTGGACGCACCAGAGGGACTGCATGTCGTACCCCCTTAAAGAAGGTACTCACTGAGGAGCGAGATGCCAGGGGGGGGGGTCGCTGAAAAAAAGACAGCTAATGCTGAAATTTGCCCTTTAATGGTGCTTAATGCCTATTTATGGTCTACTCCTTGCTGAAGAAACAGCAGGATCCTGGATATGGAAAAGGAGCACGGATGCCATCCTTTCTCCTCACACATGGAGATGTAGGCCTTCCAGGTACGATGGTACATCTTCCGGGAAGATTTCCGTGCTCTCAACACAATTGGGATCACCGAGTCCGACAGACCCCGGTTCCTCAACACCTGGCTCTCAAAAGCCATGCCGTTAAAGTCAGCGATGGTAAAGCAGGATGGAGAATCAGACCTCGAGACAGAAGGTCCTCTCGCAGCGGCAGTCGTTAGGGAGCGTCTGCCACCAGACGCACCAGGTCTGCGTACCAGGGACGCTGCGGACAATCTGGGACAACCAGTATCACTGGGATCCCCACAGCTTCCACTCTGCGGCGTAAATCAGCTAGTACTGATCCCACGGAGTCACCAGCGCATCTGACGCGTCGGCCCATGGATATCATCTTGTCCTGGACACGAATCTTGGCACCTTCCGATTGATATGGGAGGCCAGCAGATCCACGCCTGGTGTGCCCCACCTCAGGCACAGTAACCTGAATGTCTCCGGATGCAATGACCATTCCCCAGGGTCCAGCACCTGTCGACTCAAACAGTCCGCCTGCCAGTTCTCCACTCCCGGGATGTAAATGGCTCACAGGGCCGGTACGTGTTGCTCTGCCCACCAAAGTATGTGAGCGACCTCCCGTGCAGCGGCTGAGCTTCTTGTCCCCCCTTGGTGATTGACGTATGCCACGGCCGTGGCGTTGTCTGACTGGATCCTGATCAGACGCCCTTGCAGTCTCATCGACCATGTAGAGAGACCGATTTCCCAGACTGAATCACAGGGACCTCAACCACCAGATCAGTGAGTATCTGACTGACTCACCTGGATCTGTCGATCCAGGGACAACTGAGATTTGTCCCATTTTGTCAAAATCTTCTTCTGCAGGACTCTGGTGTGGAACTGGGCATAAGGTACTGCCTTGAAGGAGGCTACTATGAGTCCCAGTACTCGCATGTAAAAGCGGAGCGACGACCACTTGTGATTCATCCGCTGTTTTACCACAGATCTGAGAGTCTGCAATTTGCATGAAGGGAGAAACACTCTCGCTTCCCTGGAGTCCAGCCGCAAGCCTAGGTACTCCAGACGCTGGGTCGGCACAATCACCGACTTCATTAGGTTCAACAGCCACTCAAATTCTTGCAGGGTCTGCATGGTGATCGCCACATCCTCGTCTAATACTGAGGTGGAAGATCGTCTAGGTAGCGTATGATCGTGATCCCATGTTGCCGTAGCAACGCCAACACTGGATCCAATACCCTGATAAAGACTCGGGGGGCTGAAGCCAGACCAAAGGGACGAGCCACAAACTGGTAGTGGGCTTCCCCGACTGTAAACCGCAGCAACTTTTGATGCCGAAGGCATATGGGTATGTGCAGGTACGCATCCTGGATGTCTAAGGACGCCAGGGAGTCCCCTTGATTGAGTGCAGCGACTACTGAGCGCACCGATTCCATTCGGAATCTCTACACTTTTACAAAGTGATTGAGGGCTTTTAAGTCCAAGATAGGCCGTACCCCTTCCTTCTTGGGAACCACAAACAGATTTGAGTAGAATCCCTGGAAGCTTCTGATTCCGGAACCTGTACAATCACCCCGCACTTCAGCAAATCCCTTACCGCCCCCAAGAGGGCCTCCCGGCGAGCCGGGGATACGGGCATGCTGGAGGGGGAAGAAACTGTTTGGCGGCCAAGAGAGAAACTATCTTGTAGCCTGTGGAAATCAGATCGCAGACCCATTGGTCGGACAACCATCAGGACCACCGTGCTGCAAACTCCCGAAGGCGACCCCCCCGCCCGAGATATGGGTGGGGGCAAATCTTCATGCGGTAGCACTTTTATTCGCAGGCTTGCGGTTCCAGGGACGTCTTTGATCGTCCGTGGACGTCCTGTCGGGCTTGGACGCTTTGTCGAAGCTCCGGGCGGACGAAAAAGCCGTTTGTGAGCGGAAAAGGAGGGCCCTTGCCTACGGCGTGGCTCCTTAGCCTTCCTGGCCTGTGGGAGTAGAGTACTCTTACCCCCGGTGGCATTTTTAACAATGTCATCTAATGAGGCTCCAACGAGCCGGTTGCCAAGGAAGGGAAGATCCGTCCGGGCTTTTTTGGATGCCTGGTCAGCAGACCAGCATTTTAGCCAAATCAGGCGCCTCAGCACCACAGCTGACACTGAAGCCCTGTATAACAGAGGGAGAGTATCCAGGGCCGCGTCACAGATGTACTTAAGGCCTTGCACTAGTTGGTCTGCTAGTTCCACGCAGACAGGAGAAGCCTATTGCTCTCCCAATTTGCGGTGCAAAACTTTTGCCCACTCAGTCAGTGTCTGCGACACAAGTGCGGATGCCAGTACTGGTCGCACGGCTGACCCCACCACCGTAAACGAGGAACGAGCCACTGCCTCTGCCTTTCTGTTCGTGGGATCCTTGAATGCAGGAGTCCCCTCAACCGTGATCGTGGTAACTTTAACCTGGATACTGGGGGGTCCACCACCGGAGGAGCCGACCATCTTTTGTGAAGGCTCTCCTCAAAAGGGTAACGCACCGTCATGTATTTGGGGACCGAAGGTCCGTTGCGGGCGACCCCATTCCCTGTAAATAAACTTGTCAAAATAAGTCAGATACGGGAACACCTTAGGTGAACATGCTGGCTTGCGGGACCGGTACATCAGCAGAGGAATCTGCTGGCTCCTGAATCTACAGGGAATCACGCACAGCTGTGATAAGTGCTCCAACAAGCGCTTTGTCGCGCCCGGACCCGGACGGGGACGGGGACTCATCCTCCGGTCCGAAACGGCCCTGGTCAGCGTCATCTGACAAGACAGAGAAGGGGTCACCAGCCTCAGCAGGACCCGAGTCTGCGTCAGCGCTCTCCCCAGACGACGGGGGGGGAGGAGGACGGGGGGGGGCAGGGGCCTCTTTAGTGCACCTTCTTCCCACGCACCGCCTCCATCTTGGCAACGAGTAAATTGAGGACCGCCGTCAGGGTGTCCATGGGTACTGCGCAATCCGCAGGTGACCCGGTTACAATTGCCTGGATTCCGGGGGGAAGAAACACCAGTTTCTGAAGCCATGCTGACCCTATCCTGTCTGCCACCCGAAGTGGACTTAGGACAGTGACAGTCCCCGCCCTCCTTGCCGCCGCTGACTGAGGGGCTCTTTCCGCCGGACTCACCACCCTGAGGAGTTCTGCGCTGTCCACAAGTAGTGCCTGTAGTCCCTGAGTGCTCCCAAGTGCAAAGGAAACAAAAACTGTGTCTGTGTCAGCTGCTAGAATGAGTGCTAAAAGGTTCTAGAAATGTGCTCTTGCTTCAATAAAATGGCTGCCCAGCGTCCAGTACAGAGACAGGAAACACAGGGAAAATGGCTGTGAGAACACACGAGTCATGCTGCTGCTAGAGAACACTGAGAACGTGTTCAGACTTCCAGAAAATGGCCGCCAGTGTCCTGAATAGGAGATCACTTGGAAAATGGCCGCTGGCGTCCAGGAAGGCAATCTGCCCTCGCCCACACCTAAAATGGCCACCAGCAGTTCCCTGAGGTACAGAAAGCAAAGATGATAGCGGAAACACAGCACCGCACCAGACCACAGCAGATCCTCACAGGCACCTTCCGGGAGCATAACCCACAGAACCCAGGACACCCCCAGCCAGCCAGCATCTCAGGTGAGAGCCCACAAAGATCCCTGAATATATAGACATACACCGCTCAGCAGCCACATGCAGCACCCCACCAGGGAGGGAAGATAGGGACTGGAGAGGTTAGAGAGGGAGGAGAGGAACCTCCGAATCGACCTCCCAGGGAATTCCCAGCTGCTCAGCCCCACCGAGGCAGGGAGAGCTGTACTTACCAGTCCTGAAGAGCTGGGAGACATTCCACTGATCAGTACAGGGTAGCTGCTGGGCCTCGGCATACTGTGACGCAGACATCAGTAGCCCGGTCATATGTACGCCCGGAGCATAAAAGCTCACCAACCACCTCTGGAGCTGAGGTTTCGTCGTGGCCTGCCAAGCCGTAGCTGTGACCTGCACACGCTCGATGGCCGGACTGGGGAGACTACAAGGATAAGTGTATCCAGCCTGTCACCCAGCCAGCTGTTGATAGTAGATCACAGGATCAGTCATCTTGCGCAAAAAGCCAAGCTTCTGCATAAAAAAAACACGGACCGATGGGCCCGCAGGGTTCCTAGGTCTTTCTCCTTTACTAGGCAAAATAAAACTGAGGTCTGTCTGCAGACAGGAGGGTTGTTACCCAAGGGACCGCCCCCTGGGTGGAACTAAGAGTTCTGAGTGTTGTATTACAACTATGCCTAGTATTCTCCTAGTGATAAGGCTAACAACCCATTTGTTACAGAGAGGAGCTGTGTCGGTTGGTGAATATAAGAGAAATCCCAATTTATCACATTTTTTTTTGATTTTCCCAGACCCAGTAGTCTTGACTAAATATGGAATGAATGAAGACTTTACAACACATTGTAGCGAACGATACTCTAATGACGTGAAACTATGTTATGACTTACCCAACTAACTTTTTTTTTTTTTAAATACATTCAATTGAGACATGCTTTTTGCTTCCAATTTGGCAGAGAGCCTCTTGACCTGGAGCCCAGCGACCTAGAATTACTAACACGCAGTGAGTCTTAAACCGGTCTCCAGCCCATATAAGGACCTCTTCCAGGAGACAACAAAATTACTGGAGCCATGCAGACGGGCTTGGGAGGCTGTAGTCCCAGGGTTGGACTGGGATGATATGTGGGGAACTGCATTTCAGTATCTGGTTTCTACCATAGACAGACTAATCCATTATAAAATTCCTGCATAGGATTTACCT
Source organism: Lithobates sylvaticus (assembly GCA_028564925.1). NCBI lineage: Eukaryota > Metazoa > Chordata > Amphibia > Anura > Ranidae > Lithobates > Lithobates sylvaticus. Next base: position 101,646,582 of record CM053038.1, read on the forward strand.
CACCCCATCTACACTTGCTAAAATGTTCGGGAAACAAAAATCTGTATGCTGGAGGTGTTCATCACCACTAGCAAACTTCATGCATATATTTTGGGACTGTCCACAGGTCAAATCTTACTGGCAAGCTGTTGCTTGATGTATTCGGTCGGTTACTTCTATTTCGATCCCCATGTCCATTGCGGTGTGTCTATTGCATCTGGTGGAACCTTTAGCTACTACCAGGGCAATACAGACTCTCCTTACACTATTGCTATTCTAAAAAGCATATTATCCTTTCATGGAAGAGCTCATTGACACCAACTTTGGAGTCCTGGAAAATACTGGTCAACAAGGCAGTATCCTTTTACAAAGCCACCTATTTGAGCAGAGGGGCACTAACTAAATTTTACAAGGTCTGTGGAGTTTGGGTGGGTTCTATGGACATGGTCTCTGACTAATTTCAGGAAGGTTATAGCCACTGATCCTTGGAATTGTATAACTGGCGCTCCGCTTTAATAGCATAGTTCTAAAAACCATTAGACTGGGATGAAAACTCTAGAACTAGTACTTATTTCAGGAAGAAATGTCAACAGTGGCAGCCTTCACACAGGTTTATTTTATTCCAATAATCACGCTTCCAAATATCTAACCACTCTTACTTGTGCAAAGCCTAATCCAGTCCAAGTCGATATAATATTTCATTTTCAGGACACTCATTTCAACCTGTGATTTACATATTTTGATTTGTAAGCAAATGTATAAAGATTAATGAACTAGTACGGTTATCAAAGCTGGATAATGGTAGCTAAATTAAAAAATTGGTCAAATTTCATATCTGCAACAAATAAAACAAGAGTTCTTTGGATGCATTACTGAAACCAGTGCGTCTTCCAACAATTACAGTCCAATCTTGACCTCGTAACACCCCCAGCTCTCCAGGCTTGCTGTAGCATGTGTCTGCTCTAGGAGATATAAGCAGTGAGTGCCAGAAGCAGGCTTTGTTATCCACCTCTGGCCCCTCGAACATAGGGTAGGCGTGACTTCATACTAGCTTGGTACAAACTGTCTAGCATGTGGTGTTTAATCACACAAACTTCTTCCGAGTAGCTGTGAATCGTTCCATGTACTGAAACAGAAAACAAATTGTAACTGATCAATAATCTAGTTACTCTGTAGGTCGCTATATACTACTCATTATGGTTAGGGCAGTCATATATGCCAATATATGACACTGGTAAAAGTCTGTAATAATACAAACAGCAAAAACTGAGTATCTTAATCGTCTAGTGCTTTGAAATACCTGGAAAGGGAGGAATTTTGACTTGCCTATTAATTCCATATCTTGGAGTACAGGACACAGGCTGAATATGCAGCGACTCTGGATCATAGGTTGCTATCTTCAGGCAACTGGACACTGGCAAAGCTTTTGTATGTATGCCTATAACCCTACCCTACTGTAGGACGGCTCTGTTTTTTGCTAATGTCCTTAGGTGATAAGCCTCCCTTATGGAGTAGTGGCGTACCAACGGAGGGGAAAGGGGGGGGGGTCCGCCCTGGGTGCCCATCATTGGGGGGGGGGGGGGTGTTAGGAGATCATAGCTCAAGTCATAAAGGTACAGTTACCCACCTATCTGAAGAAATTGCTGGACAGTATCGCCAGCTTTATCAGGCTCACAATGCATGGATAATCTTATGGTAAGATGAGGATGTTTCTGAAATTATTGGTCTAGTGTCAGAGTCTCTTTAAACAAACTCAGATTTCACTTTACTATTGAATACTAGCACCTGTTTAATTTCTACATGCTGTTGTACATGACCTCCATACTTGCATATACTCACTGACCTTGTCATAGCCTTCCAGGTCTCTCAGCATTTTTATTTCAAAAAGGTTTCCCTCCACAGCCAACAGGGAGATCTGGGAATCACTGAGTATGCAATGGGGTAACATACTGAGCTCCAAACAGTTCTCTTCTAGACGTAAAACCTTGAGACGTGGACACCGAGAAACTTGAGCAGAGATCAGGGATATCTGTGTGAAAAGAATATAAAAGTTATCACAGCTACTATACTTTGCACTAGAGCTGCACGATTAATCGTCTAGAATCGTTATCGCGATTCCTTCCCGTTGCGATCTTGACAAAAGTATTTCTCGATTCTTTCTATGCAGAGAATTCTCTCTCTCTCTCTCAGGGGTGTACTCACTTTTGTTTCCATCGGTTTAGACATTAATGGCTGTGTGTTATTTCGAGGGGACAGCAAATTTACACTGTTCTACAAGCTGTACACTCAATACTTTACATTGTAGCAAAGTGTAATTTCTTCAGTGTGGTCTCACTTTTGTGAGAGATATAGAGATTATATAATTAGATTGTAAGCTCCTTGAGGACAGAGACTGATGTGAATGTACAATAAGTGTTGGGTAAACTATGAGCGCTAAATAAATGAATAATACATTTTAAGGTGTTATTTCATATTTCTTCACTAGGAACCACTGTAGGGCCCAGTTTCAAGTTTTCTCTAATTAAAACCTCATATTAAATGTATACATTTTCAAAAAAATAATTAGCATGGAGCAGATTCACATTTCCTAGCATTACAGACCTGGTTCTGGTTCAAGTTTATCTCTATGGCTTGCACTCCAGCCACCTCATCAGGAATTGACTGAATTTTATTTTTGGATAGGTCCACCACATCCAGATGCCGCAGGCTGCAGAGCTGGGATGGCATAGCGCGAAGTTGGTTGCCAGAGAGGTTGAGGGTCTTCAAGGCAGAGAGCTGACCAAAGTCTGCTGGGAGGCGGCTGATCTGGTTAGCACTTAGATGCAAAGTCTCCAGTTTTTTCAGTCTACACAGTTCATCTGGGAGCTTGCCTGAGAAAACAAGTTTTTTTACAAAGATTTAGTATAATCTACAGTTGGGAAAAAAAAATTGGATCCCTTGCAGATTTTGTAAGTTTGCCCACTTACAAAGAATTGAAGGGTCTATAATAGGTGTATTTTAAATGATAGAGATAGAATATTACCATATTTTTCCGTGTAAGACGCTACTTTTTCCTTAAATTGTTAGACTGAGATTCGAGCAGCATCTTAAACACGGTCAGTCAGCCTGGGAGAGAGCCGCTGGGTGCGTAGGTGGTCATAGCTTGTCGAGCAGCTTCCTCCAATCACAAGCTGTATGACATCAGCTGGAGGTGGAGAGTGCGCAGATGCAATCCCGTTCGACGTGGAGACTGCACAGATGCATCAGGTGAGCGGAGCGTTTTGAGCCAAGATGTCACAGAATACTAAAAGTAAGAGATTGTCTTATTCTGCCAAATTCAAACTCAGTGTAGTTAGCTATGCAAAAGAGCATGGGAATAGAGCTGCAGAGAGACAGTTTGGACCTCCCCCACAGAGTATGATCAGACAGTGGAGAAAACAGGAGGAGGAGCAACTCAAGATTTAAGATGCCAAAAAACAAGGCCTTAAGGGGAAAACCAGCAAAATGGCCAAATTTGTGAGCAGAGGCTTAAAGTGCATGTAAACCCAAATTTTTTTTCTTTTTGATGTCATAATGTAAAGAATACGATTTCCTTTCATTTGAGCCCAGTCTTGCCACACAGATTTACTCGAGGCCTGAGTAATCCTCTTATTGTTCAGTTAGAGAAATCTTGACAAAGTTTTGAAAACTTTGTCAAAAACGACCCCTTGCTGTGAGTAACAGGGGTTTTACCTATCTCATGCACTAGCCTGAGACAGGAACATCCTGTGTAAAAAGTTCACAATTCACATTCCCTCCCCTCCAGCTCTCCCAGGATTGGCTGCCTTTACTGTGTTTTGACTGGATATTTCTCATCATGGGATGCAGTGAACAGTCAGCAGACAAGTGATTTAGGGGACATGTATGTAGTCAGAGCTGGGCAGAGTAGAACATCCAGTGATCTGATGATAACCTGTCTCAGGCTAGTGCATGAGATATGTAAATCACCTGTCACTCACAGCAAGGGGGCGTTTTTGACAGTTTAAGACTTTGTCAAGATTTCTCTAAGGCCCCTTTCACACTGGGGCGTTTTTCATGCGGTGCGGCGCTAAAAATAGCGCCTGTTCACCGCATGAAAAAATCCGGCCCCATTCACTCCAGTGTGAAAGCCGGCGGGCTTTCACACTGGAGCGGTGCGCTAGCAGGACGGTAAAAAAAGTCCTGCTAGCAGCATCTTTGGAGCGGGATAGGAGCGGTGTGTTCACCGCTCCTATACCGCTCCTTCCCATTGATTACAATGGGAGACCGCCGTAAAACCGCGGCAATACCGCGGTTACCGCGGTAATACCGCGGCTACGGCGGCGCTCTGCGGGGGGTGTTTAACCCTTTTTCGGCCGCTCGCGGGGGGTAAAACCGCACCGCGAGCGGCCGAAAACCGCGGTGAAAACGACGGTAAAGCAGCGCTAAATATAGCGCTGCTTTACCGTCACCGCGGCTCACCGCCCCGGTGTGAAAGGGGCCTAACTGAACAATAAAAGAGGATTGCTCAGGCCTCGAGTAAATCTGTGTGGCAAGACTGGGCTCAAATGGAAAGAAATCTTATTCTCTACATTATGACATCAAAAAAAAAAAAAATTGGGGTTTACATCCACTTTAAGACTTGGATTTTGGAGCAGCGCCAGAGTGGCTTATGTGCGTCAACCAAACTTATTCAACGTCAGGCAAGAATGTTTGCAGACGAAATGAACATTGTTGATTTTACAGGAAAGGCAAAATAGTGCTTCAATTTCATGAGGAGAGAAGGGTTGGCCATGAGAACAAGAACAAAGTTAGCTCAGAAAATGCCACCAGTTTATGAGGATAAAATCCAACAGTTTCACTCCTATGTCATACAACTTCGGAAAAAATATAATTTTGAACCAAGTCAGATTGCAAACATGGATGAGGTCCCTCAATTTTGATGTGCCTTCCAACAGAACTGTTGATGTGAAAGGAATTAAAACAAGTGGCCATGAAAAGACACTATACTGCTGTGCAGATGGTACTAAACTGCCTCCTATGCTTATTTTCAAGAGGAAAACCTATCCTAAAGAGACCTTACCACTTGGCATTATTGTGCAAGTTCAAGAGAAGGGATGGATGAATGAAGACATTATGGCCATTTGGTTTGCAAAGGTTTGGTCCAGAAGACCTGGAGGGCTCTTAAAGAAGCCAGCTCTGCTTGTCTTGATCAATTTCGAGCACATTTAACAGAAAAGACTAAAAGGGTTGCATCAGATTTGCGAACACACCTAGCAGTTATTCCTGGTGGACTTACAGGTCAGCTACAGCCACTAGATGTGTCAATCAACAAGCCATTTAAAGTCCTGATGAGAGAAGAATGGAGTAGATGGATGCAAAAAGCAGGTGATAACTTGACACCGGCAGGAAGAGTGAAAAAACCAACCATTACTGAGGTCTGCAACTGGGTCTTAAACTCATGGCATGGCGTCAAATAAGAGGTGATTGTGAAGTCCTTCAAGAAATGTGGAGTCAGCAATGAAATGGACGGAACTGAGGATGATCTCACATATATAGACAGCGACTCCGAAGACAGCAGTGATGCAACAGAAGTTGAAGAAATTCTGTCTGGAACTAGTGATGAAGAAGAGAACATTGATGCAACAGAGGTTGAATAAAGTCATATGATGCATAATATACTGGTATGTAAACGTTAATTACTAAATAAAACTGTGTTCTGTTTTAAAATATTGATTTCTTAATTTTGGGTTGGAAAAATGACGTCTTGTACACGGAAAAATACGGTAACCAAAAATCCAGAAAAAAAAAAAAAACAATACAAATGTTAAATTGAGCTGCAGTTCAGTGAGTAAAATAAGTATTTGAACCCCTACCAACCAACAATAATTCTGGCTCCCACAGACTGGCTACAGTATGTGCTCATGTGGTACACAGATTAGTCCTGTCAATTTAAGAAGGTGCTCCTAACGGCAACTCGTTATGTGTATAAAAAAAAAAAAAAACACCAGTCCACAGAATCTTTCTTCATTTCAAACCTCACAAAAGAGCTGTCAAAGGACATCAGGGACAAGTTTGTAGACCTGCACAAGGCTGGGATGGGCTACAAGACCATCAGCAAGAAGCTTGGTGAGAAGGAGACAACTACTGGAGTAATTATTTGCAAATGGAAGAAATACAAAATAACCATCAATCGCCCTCAGTCTGGAGCTCCGTGCAAGATTTTGCCTCATAGGGTAAGGACGACCATGAGAAAAGTGAGGGATCAGCCCAGAACTATATGGGAGCAGCTTGTGAATGATCTCAAGACAGTTGGGACCACAGTCACCAAACAAACCATTGGTAACACAATACGTCGCCATGGATTGAAATCCTGCAGCGCCCACAAGGTCCCCCTCCTCAAGAAGACACATGTACAGGCTCGTCTGAAGATTGCCAATGAACATCTAAATGATTCAGAGAAGTATTGGGAGAAAGTGATGTAGTCAGATGAGACCAAAATTGAGCTCTTTGGCATTACCTCGACTCGCATGTTTGGAAGAAGAAAAATGTTGAATATGACGCCAAGAACACCATCCATACAGTCAAGCACACAGGGGGAAACATTATGCTTTAGGGGGGCTGTTTCGCTGCTAAAAGTTACAGGCTGACTTTGCCGCATTGAGGGGCCAATATAGACGGGGCCATGTATTGTAAAATCTTGAATGAGAACCTTCTTCCCTCAGCCAGAACACTAAAAATTGGTCATGGATGGGTCTTCCAGCATGACAATGACTCAAAATATACCGGCAAGGCAACAAAGGAGTGGTTCAAGAAGAAGCGCATTAAGGTCATAGACTGGCCTATCCAGTCTCCAGACCTTAATCCTTAAAATTTGTAGAGGGAGCTGAAGGTACAAGCTACAGCCAAGAAACCCTAAGGATTTAGAGAAGATCTGTAAAGATGAGGGGACCAAAATCCCTCCTGAGATGTGTGCAAACCTGGTCACCAACTACAAGAAACGTCTTACCTCTATACTTGCCAACAAAGGTTTCGCCACCAGATACTAACTCATGTTTTGCTTGGGGATCAAATACTTCATTTACTCACTGAACTACTCAATTTGTAACATTTTTTGATATTCTGTCTCTATCATTTAAAATACACCTATGATATGAAATAAAAAAAAAAAAAATTAGACCCTTCATTTCTTACAAAATCTGCAGGGGAATAAATTTATTTTTTTCCCACTGTACAATACATCAGCCGGACCAGAAACATGCTTCCTGTATTTTTTTTTTTATTAACCACTTCAGCCTCAAGCCTATTTTTGACACTCGTTGCTTACAAGTTAAAATCAGTATTTTTTGCTAGAAAATAACTTAGAGCCCTCAAACATTATATATTTTTTTTTTTAGCAAAGACCCTAGAGAAAAACATGGCGGTCGTTGCAATATTTTATGTCACACGGTATTTGCGCAGCGGTCTTTCAAACACTTTTTTTTAATAAATAAAAAATAAGAAAACAGTAAAGTTGTCCAGCTGGAAAAAACATTCAGATGATTTGAAAGCATTAAAGTAAAAGTAGAATTCCAGCCCAACATCAAATAGTGTTAAAAATGATCAGGGAAGTATTAGACCCTCTGTCAGGTTTTTATTGCTGTCTGTGTTCACAACCGTGAGATTCACCAGTGTGTACTGGAGATTTACCACCAAGAGAAAAAGTTAGGGGAGATGCAAAATTTTTAAGTAATCTCCAGAACAAGGAGGCGAGGGAAACGTGTCCCAGGACAACTGTCCAAGAGGACCCTGGTTTATTTCCCCTGGGACTTATGAGGCCCTGGGTGAGAGAATCTGCTTTTTTGTTTCTTTAATGTCCTTTTCCCTTCTGCTCCGGGCCTAAGCCCGGTCCCTCTGTGCTGCGTGTGTTCCTTTTCTGCGATTTTTAGTTTTTTCCCCTTCCTTTTCTCAGTTTCTTCCCTTTAAGTCAGTCTGGAATCTTTTCCATGCAGTCTTTTGCTGCTATTGTGTAGCCAATGTTTTTTTCACGTTCTTACTGGGATATACTAGCCACCAGGGGTTCTTTTTCCACCCCGGTATTTTCCCTAAGATTGCTTCACCAAGTTGGGGCTATCCTATATTATATATGTAGAGCCGGTACTCCTGATGAGTATGCGCTATATCTTTAAATTTAGTTTTTGCCCAAAAACTACTGTAGTTGAGTTTTGGGGTTAATTGTTCTAAATTATGCTTTGGCAGCAGTTTGGCTGGGCTGTATTGAGGTTCTGCCTGGTCATAGGTGGGGTTTGCACCTGTGAGAGGCCCTAGAACGCAGTCTGGTTGGACGCATTGGGTACCAATCTCTTCTCGGAGCCAATCAGTGGACGCGTTTGTCTCGCTGTGTATTCCGGGAGAGGGTACTTAAGGTGCTAAAGTCACGTGGTTCGGGGTTCCAGGCCAGAAGTTGTTGCTGACTCCATGGTCCTGACCATCCCCCAGAGGCCCTCATGGCCTGGGGTGTGGATCCATCCGTTTCCGAACCTGGCTAGTTTGAGGCGCAGTAACTGGAAGGAGGATTCTAAGGTGTTCCCATGCCGTCTCAGGTTTGGAGAGGCCCAGCAACTCTACATGCAACCAGGAGAAGACTCTTCAGAAGAGAGCCACGCGCACAAGGCTGGCTGCTCGGTAAGAGCCTGGAAGCTGAGCTGTATGGACATTGATTGAATCCACAATTTCTTACAGTATCGCCGGACCGGCTGAAAGATTCTGGTACAGTAAAAGTTCCTACCTTTACCTTCCGGTTACAACTAAGTTTTTCAACCAAGTCTGTGTAAGAGACTTTGAAAAGCTAGAATTACTTGTTGGCTGCTAGATCCAAGCACAAGGATTTATCCAGCAATTAAAGAATCCAGTTGCAAGTGGCTATTCCCTGGATTATGTACAGAGAGAGACTTTTATTGAAGTCAGCAGTTCCAAGCACCTGAGCTAAAACTTTATCCTTATACCCTCTATTCCCAACTTAGAGACTGAGTTTGTTCAACTGTTTTAAGCAAAATAAAATCCTAAAAAGGAAGTCAGGTGTCGGTCTCTACACATGTATATATATATATATATATATATATATATCTCTGGAGATGTTTGTAAAAAAAATAAATAAAAATCCCATAGTTTGTAGATGCTGTAACTGTTGCGCAAATCAATATACGCCTTTTGGGATTTTTTTTTTTTTACCAATTTGTAGCGGAGTACATATTGGCCTAAATAAATTTAGATTTTTTTTATTGGATATGTTTTATAGCAGAAACTAAAAAAAGTTTTTTTTTTTTCAAAATTGTTGGTCTTTTTTTGTTTATAGAGCAAAAAAATAAATAAATAAATAAAAAAAAAAACACTACAGGAGGTGATCAAATACCACCAAAAGAAAAAAAGTAGAGAGTGACCTCCGCGCTTTACTACTGGATAGTGGAACTAGATGCTCCACACGTGTACAATGTGATAAATATATATATATAAATAAGTGCCTGTGCATAAACAACCTTTATATGCAATAAATAACCCTTATACGCAATAAATAATAAAATGAAGGTGTGTTATCCAATAGAGATTAAAAAACCTTCCTTGGAATAAATAGCAGCCAAACCTAATAGTGTTCACTAAACACAAAACCAAAAGAATGAAATAAAGTGATCTAGCGCATAAATAAACACAATCCTAAAAGCATGTGATTACAAAAGTGATGGTGCGTCCCTATAAATGGGTGCACTTAATAAAACAATCCACGGGTGCACCAACAACAATAAAACAAATATATGTATAAAACGAATAATGGACGTGTGCGGTCTCTAAGAATGGTTATGGACAAAGTCTCTAAGCAAAAGGGAAAAAATGAAATGAAATCAAATGTATGAACGGTTCAATCAATGAATCACAGTGGGTGAAGTCCCATATAAAGGAGAGAAACTGAATGTAGAAAAGGATTCTGTGGAAAAGAGAGAGAGAACTCCCAACACAGAATCCTTTTCTACATTCAGTTTCTCTCCTTTATATGGGACTTCACCCACTGTGATTCATTGATTGAACCGTTCATACATTTGATTTCATTTCATTTTTTCCCTTTTGCTTAGAGACTTTGTCCATAACCATTCTTAGAGACCGCACACGTCCATTATTCGTTTTATACATATATTTGTTTTATTGTTGTTGGTGCACCCGTGGATTGTTTTATTAAGTGCACCCATTTATAGGGACGCACCATCACTTTTGTAATCACCACCAAAAGAAAGCTCCATTTGTGAGAAAACAGGACATCAGTTTTATTTGGGTACATCGTTGCACGACCGCACAATTGTCAGTTAAAGCAATGTAGTGCTGTATCGCAAAAAATGGCCTGGTCATAAGGGGGGGGGGTAAACCTTCCAGAGCTGAAGTGGTTAATAATGAAATATATAACCAATAAGGTGGCTCTTACCCAGCCTGTTATTACTCATGGACAAACTCTTGAGAACAGCAAACTTTCCCATCCATGGAGGTAAAACATCAATCTTGTTACTGGACAGGTCGATATTTCGCAGGTTTGCCGACAGCCTCTGCAGATCTTCAGGGAACTTTATAAGAAAAATGGAATGAAAAAATAAATAAAATAAAAAAAAGGGGGGGGGAGTGCATGCAAGAATATAATCTAACATATCACACAAAATGAGAAGGCTTATTTAAAGGGGAACTCCAATGAAAAGAATAGATTTTTGGAAACTGCAAAATGACAGTTTCGGCTATAGTACAGGACAGGAATTGTGTTGATCAATCCTACTTTCCCCTCCTTTCATCCAGTCACAAAAAGCCTTGCATTCTTTTCATAGAATGTAAAAGGTGTTCTGTGAATGGACAACTCCCCCCTCATCTATTAAAAGAACACCTTGCCGTACAATGTTTTTTTGTGAATGGACGAGGGAAAAAGAAGGGGAAAGTGAATGACAGGAACCCTGCAAAGCTCCAGCGGGCTGAGTGAAATGCGTTGGGGGCGTGGCCTGGTGGGGGTCCAAGCTGAGACTGTAATTTATTATCACATAGCAGGCTTTGACTTGATGTGCAGTTTCCGGGACACCTATCACTCTCTACCAGGAACCCCGAAATCTACTATAGCAAAACTGTCAGTTGCAGCACCAGAAGAAAAGCCTGGTATGTAATATCAAACATGAATGAAACCGTTATTTCTACAGTAACCAGCAGTGCTGCACTCCTACTATACACTTCATTAGAGGTAACCTACTTCACTTTTGGGTTTTCCAAAACAATTCTTTCCCTGGAGCTCCACTTTAAGGCCTCATGCACACTGGACGTTTAAAATAACGTTCTAAAAACAACTAGTTTCATTGGAGAACTCAGAGTGGAAAAGGATTGCTCATCTCTTGCTATTAGATACTGCACTACGCAAAAGACTCATGGGACAGATTTGCTTTAATCCCACTCCCTCCTTAGCCACTCTATTCAGCAGCAGGAGCCAAAAGAAAAATAGGATTTTTTTTTGTCATACTTACCTGTAAAATCCTTTTATTTGAGTACATCATGGGACACAGAGTCAGGCTAATATTTATTACCTGCTGGGTTATACTTCATCAGGTGAATGGACACTGGTAGACCAAACGTCTTAGACAGGAAGTGTAATATTCATTACCTGCTGGGATGTCCCAGAGCAATAGCCTTGAGGGGAAGGAGACACCCTGCCAAACAATAGCCATCAGAACTTATACGGCAACCCGTATGTGGCCGAAAGCTGAATCCTCGGCTGCTCCGAACATCTACTGAATAACATTTTGTGAACGTATGCACCGAAGACCAGGTAGCAGCCTTACAAATTTGAGCCACAGATACCTGATGGCGGAAAGCCCAGGAGGTTCCTACACCCCTGGTAGAATAAGCTCACACCCTAAAAAGGGAGGAGCTTTATGTTGCAGACCATAGGCCTGAATGATCAATTGACGGACCCGATTGGCAATGGAAGCCTTGGAAGCTGCTTACCCCTTCTTGGGTCCTTTTGGTAAAACAAATAAGGAGTCTGATCCTCGGATCTCCGCAGATCTAGGCAAATAAACCTCAACTGCCCGGACAACGTCCAATGAATGCAGTCGTCTCTCTTCCGCCGAGCGAGGCTAAGAGAAAAAAGAAAGCAAAATAATGTCCTGATTTAAATGAAAGGCCGACACCACTTTTGGCAAAAAGGATGGAACAGGTCATAACACGACCCTGTTGTGGTGAAGGATCCAGTATGGTTCCCTGCACGAAAGGGCCACCAACTCCGACACCCTTCTAGCCGAGGTGATGGCCATCAGGAAGGCTAGCTTGCGTGACAGCAAGTCTAATGGAATTTTCTTGATAGGTTCAAATGGTTGTTTCTGTAACACAGACAGCGCCAAGTTCAAGTCCCAAGAACACATAGGTAACCTAATGGGGGAGTTGCCCCCTGCATAAAGGTTTGGATCAGTAAATGGGAGGCTAAAGGCCTTTGGAAGAATACGGATAGGGCCAAAACTTGACCTCGGATTGTACTCGAAGCCAATTTGATTCCACAGCTGACTGTAGAAAAGAGAGAATTTTCCCAATCACGTATTTCCAAAGATGCCATTTTTTGGCTTCACACCAAGCAATACAAGTCTTCCAGACCTTATGATAGATCTTCCTAGTGACATCTTTTCTAGCATTCACTAGGGTAGACACCACTGGTCCCGAGATGCCACTGCCCTTTAACACCCTGGCTTTAACAGCCATGCCGTAAAATTTAGAGACTGTAAATTGGGGTGGAATATAGGACCTTGAGACAGTAGATCAGGGTGACGTGGAAGCGTCCATGGTCCGTCTATTGTCAGTCTCACAATCTCCGGGAACCAGGGCCTTCTGGGCCAGGCTGGTGCAACCAGAATGACTGGAACCCCTCTCTCCGAATCCTGCGCAACAAAAATGTGGAAGGAGAGGGATCGGAGGGAAAGCATGGAGTACTGGCTCCATGGAACTACCTTCCAATTGCCAGAGGATCTCTTGCTCAGGACACAAACTGCTGTAGTTTGTTGAACCTGGATGCCAAGTAGGTCGACCTCTGGCCATCCCCAACGTTGGCAAATTTCCTGAAACACCTCTAGGTGTAGGGACCATTCCCCAGGGCAGATCTGCTGGCGGCTGAGATACTCTGCCTTCCAGTCCTATACTCCTGGGATATGGACTGCCGATAGAATTGGCATATGTTCCTCTGCCCAGGCTAGTATGTGATTCACCTCCTTCAGAGCTGAACGACTCCTGGTACCGCCTTGGTGGTTTAGATAGGCCACTGCAGTGGTATTGTCAGACTGAACTCTGGTAGGGCAGTCCTGAAGCTTCACCGTCCAGCACCGTAGAGCCAGACATACTGCCCGTAATTCCATGACGTTGATGGGCAGGATCTGTTCTGTCCCTGAACATTTCCCCTAAGCTGTGACCCCTTCTAGGGTTGCTCCCCAGCCTGAGAGACTGGCATCTGTAGTCAGTACTCTCCAAGTCTGATCCTGCAACCACCAGTTTAGGCTTAAGCGTGGCCGAGGAGATAAGCACATTGGATAATCCAGAGCTTGTCTGCTTCTGTTCCAAGCCAACAAGATGTCTTGATGTAAAGGCCTGGAATGTAACTGGGCATAGGGCACTGCCTCGAAGGAGGATACCATCCTCCCTAGAAGACTCATACAGAGCCGAATGGAGGGTTGTCTGGTGCCCCTTCACTGACGCACCTGAACCTTCAGGGCACAGATCCTTACAGGTGGCAAGAATACACTTGCTTGAACCATATCTAGGATCAGACCTAAATACTTTAGACTTTGAGCTGGTTTCAAGGCTGACTTTTCGGTATTTATGATCCAACCTAAGTTTTTCAAATACCACACTGTACATTTATATCTCTGAGCAGGAGGTCATCCAGATACCTGAGCACTAGGATCCCTTGGGCCCTTAAAAGACCTAGTACTGGTGCTAGGACCTTTGTGAACACCCCGGGAGCTGTAGCAAGCCCGAAGGGTAGAGCCACAAACTGAAAATGACATTCCTCTACTGCAAAACGTAGGAACCTCTGATGAGGCTGAAAAATAGGTATGTGGAAATACGCATCTTTTATATCAATGGAGGCTAGAAAGTCTCCCCTCTGGAGTTAGGCTACTACTGAGCAGACAGACTATCTGAAAGGACTGTATCAGTAGATACTTGTTCAGGAATCTTAGGTCCAAAATGGGTCTTGTGTCTCCGTTTGGTTTTTGACCCTTAAACAGGTTTGAGTAAAACCCTGTGCCCCTTTTGGATACAGGAACCTCTACAATCACTCCTTTATGCACTAGATGATGTAGTGCCTGAAGCAATACGTCTCTTTTTGGAGGATCCGAGGGAACGCTGGATCTTAAAAACCTCTGAGGGGGAGCCCCCCGCAACTCCAGCTTGTAACCGTGAGGTATAATTGAGGTGACCCACTCGTCCTGAATTATTGTTCTCCAAATGTCCGCAAAGTGGAGCAGCGTCCCCTCAAAAGGAGGGCTTCTTCTGGCCCTGGCCCTGGCTCTGGCCCTGTGGCTTGCCCCTGGCCCTAGAGCCCTGTTGGTGGCAGAACCGCCTTGGTGCTGAGACATTTGAGGAAGCAGTCCCTGAGGTTTTAAATGAGGGACATCTGGTGCTTTTCTTCACAGGAAGTAGAGAACTCTTCCCTCTGGAAATCTTTTGGATATATTTGTCCAAATGATCACCAAATAAACGTTCCCCATGAAAAGGGAAACCTGCCAGTAACATTTTACAAGGAAGCTCGGCTGACCAGTTCTTAAGCTACAAAAGTCTGCGCATATGTACAGACAAGAGAGCCAAACGAGAAACCTGCTGTATTGAATCCTTTAAAAGCGTCAACAGCAAAACACAGCGCTCGAGGAATATCTGTCTTACCTTCAGGCAGATCATCCTCCTGGTTAGGCCTATAAGGCCATTTGACCGGATCCTTTACGGACTGGCAGATACCAATTTCTGCAACAGCTGGCTGAATAGCTGAACTGGCCAAAGAAAAGGAAGCCTTTTTATAAGGACTCCTATTTCTTGTCAACAGGGTCTTTCAAGCCCTGTGCGTTATCTACCGAACAAGTTAAATTAGTTCTTGGAAGAGACTGCTGCATCTATGGCTGGCATGCTCCATTTTTTAAGAAACTTTTCATCCATGGGATATAAAAAAGGGAAAACCTCTTCTTAGGAGGAACAAAAATCCTGTCAGGATGTTCCCAATCAGCATACACCGCCTGTTCCAACAGGGGGTGTAGGGGGAAAGCCTGTGCGGCCTGAAGAGGCCTCAGGGATCGCAAAGAGGACCAGGGGGGCTCAGTCACCTCTGCAAGAGGCATTTAGGTCAGAGTCAGGATCAAAAGCCTCTGCGACTGAGAGGCAGACATCAACTGGATACCTTCTTGTCCAGATTGCTCGGAAGCAGACGCATCTGACAGGCCCTCCACAGAATCCGGAGCTTTAAGCTGTTCCCCATCCTCAACCCATTCCTGCTCCATACTAGGAGGCTCCGGGAGGGGGATCTGTCACGCTTCTTGCCACCCTGCGGGATGGAAGCAATAATGCCTGTAATCATGTGCTCCAACCTGGCTAAGGCAGAGGATAGTTCATCCTTGGTGATAAAGTGTGAAGCAGCAGCGTTGACTGTAGGCACAATACCAGATAGGCGCAGCGGCTCAGATTGCCCAGAAGCCTCTGGTCTTTCAGGGGATACAACTAGGTTCATCAGGAACTACTGATTACATAAGTGTGCCCTTCCTTGTAGTGTTAGTCCCACTCCTCTTTTTTGAAGACATTTACTAGCCAAAAAAAGAGAGTACTTGGGTGTAGTATTAAAACACCTCAGAAGGGAGACCCTTTAATAGGGTTCACCAACCTACACAGCTTAAATAAGCTGGGTGTGTGCTGGGAACATTCTGTGTAGAGGCCGCTTTACAGGCAGAACCTCGCAGGTTCTTCTTTGTAAGGCTCGGGTACCATTTATCTAAGCATATAAAGCCTATGTCAAATGGATCCGATTGGTCAATCTATTAATTTAAGAACCGTTTGTGGGACTAGAGACCTTAGGAGCTCAGAGAGCTCAAACAAACCGTACCATTCACCTTGCAGACACTGGTAAAAAAAACTGAAGAACTTCCTGTATGAAAGGGATTATATAGGGGATCACTTCCTGTCTAAAGACCTTTGGTCTACCAGTGTCCATTCACCTACAGATGGAGTATAACCCAGCAGAAAATGAACATTAGCCTCACTCTGCGTCCCATGATGTATGAAAAAGAAATACCCACCACTTCTGGTTATAGAGGAGCATGTGACAGCACTAAGCCAATCAGCGCTGACACACAGGGAGTCCATGAGCTGTGGAAGGGAATACTCTGGTGACTCCTAGTTTACACAGAGCTTTCTTTTGCTCCTGGCAGCTGAATAGATTGGGTAAGTTGCTGGGCAGGGATACATTAAAGCGAACCTGCTGCTTTTCCCTGCTTGGGCAAGGCACATGTTCACTTGAAGGTAAAAATGTGAATACCGATTCTAAACAAAAACACCAGCCAAATGCTGAGCTGGCCCACTAATTTCCTGCTACTGCTCGCATTATGCCAAGGGTGTTTTGTATGAAGCGGAGGCATTCATTGGCTGCCTCTACATGAGCAGCTACCCTATAGCTCTGCCTTACACAGTACGTGCTTTAGGCAGCCGAGAGTAGCAGGAAACCAGCGGGTTGATCGAAAATAATACACAGGATGGGGGACAGGCAGGCCTAAAGTCAGGTTTTGATTGTAGGTTCATCTTAAATAGTGAATGGAGCGACACCCCCGAATTAAACTCTGTGTGTTACAGCTGCCGTGGAAACAAGGGGGATTGGTGGTCCCAGACTTTCACAGATATTTCTTAGCGAGTCAGCTAGTATTCATACATAGGTGGTTGACGGTACCTGAGGATGACACTGCCAATACGCTAGAGGCGGCTGTTGTTGGCTCGTATGAAGCACTGACACATCTCCCATATCGGGGTGTCAGGGCTCCGTATAGACTCACGATATCCATGCGTGCAGCTAGTAGAGCATGGGTAGCAGTGTCCAAGATGGTTAGCGCTTCTAAGATTTCTCCTCACACACCACTTTGGAAGAATCCTACATTAACACACTTCTACGAGTACCCTGATCCAATCATTTGGACTAAATTTGGTATTAAGACACTGATGGACATAGTGGGTGGTGGGAAACTTCTACAGTTTGACGCCCTGAAAACTAAATTTAATCTTCCCAACACTCACTTGTTCCGGTATCTTCAGCTCAGACATGCATACAATGCCCAATTTGGAGAAAATGGTACTACCCTGAAAATTAGCGATGTAGAGTCTCTGCTGAGGGAAGACACTTTGGACAAGGCCTTGTCTACAATATATAAAACAACTGTTTGGTGAGGGAGGAGATCTCCTTGCAAAGTGTAGGGCGGCGTGGGGTGGGGTGTTCCCTCAGATGGATGGGGATGACTGGGAC
>CM053038.1:101664505-101700232 GCA_028564925.1 Lithobates sylvaticus
CATAACATAAGTGGACAATATCTAGCCCACAGTGGGAACATTGAACCTTGTAACACTAAGCAGAGAGCACAGGAGGTTATTGGCTGACATGATTTCTGGCAGGATCAACAGGTATTTTAATTGAACAGATATAACAAAAGTACAAAACACTTTCAACGTATTTAACAGACTAAAATGGAACAAATACATTCAATTATTGGGTTTATACAGTGCATCCAGAAAGTATTCACAGCGCTTCACTTTTTGCACATTTTGTTATGTTTACAGCCTTATTCCAAAATGGATTAAATTCATTATTTTCCTCAAGATTCCACAAACAATACACCATAATGACAACGTGAAAGAAGTTTGTTTGAAATCTTTGCAATGTACATAAGTATTCACAGCCTTTGCTCAATACTTTGAAGCACATTTGGCACCAATTACAGCCTCAAGTCTTTTCGAGTATGATGCTAAAACTTGGCACACTGATTTTGGGGCAGTTTCTCCCATTCTCCTTTGCAGGACCTTTCAGGCTCCATCAGTTCAGATGGGAAGCGTCGGTGCACAGCCCTTTTTTTAGATCTCTTCAGAGATGTTTAATCGGGTTTAAGTCTGGGCTCTGGCTGGGACATTCACAGAGTTGTTCTGAAGCCACTCTTTTGTTATCTTGGCTGTGTGCCTAGGGTCCTTGTCCTGTTGGAAGATGAACCTTCACCTCAGTCTGAGGTCCAGATTGCTCTGGAACAGGTTTTCTTCAAGGATATGTCTGTACATTGCTGCATTTATCTTTCCCTCCATCCTGACTAGTCTCCCAGAAAAACATACCCACAGCATGATGCTGCCACCACCATGCTTCACAGTAGGGATGGTATTGGCCAGGTGATGAGCGGTGCCTGGTTTGCTGTAGACATGACGCTTGCCATTCAGGCCAAAGAATTCAATCTTTGTTTCATCAGACCAGAGAATTGTGTTTGTCAGGGTTTGAGAGTCCTTCAGGTGCCTTATGGCAAACTCCAGGTGGGCTTTCATGTGCCTTTTACTGAGGAGTGGCTTTCATCTATACATTCTACCATACAGGTCTGATTGGTGGAGGGCTGCAGAGATTGTTGTTCTTCTGGAAAGTTCTCCTCTCTCCACAGAGAAACACGCTGGTGCTCTGTCAGAGTGACCATCGGGTACTTGGTCACCTCCCTGACTAAGCCCTTCTCCCCCGAACGCTCAGTTTGGCCTTGCGGCCCGCTCTAGGAAGAGTCCTGGGGGTTCCACACTTCTTCCATTTACGGATGATGGAGGTCACTGTGCTCATTGGGACCTTCAATGCTGCAGAAATGTTTCTTTACCCTTCCCCAGATCTGTGCCACGATACAATCCTGTCTCGGAAGGTCTACAGAAAATTTCTTGGACTTCTTGGCTTGGTTTGTGCTCTGACATGTTAACTGTGGGACCTTCTATAGACAGGTGTGTGCCTTTCCAAATCATGTCCAATCAACTGAGTTTACCACAGGTGGACTCCAATCAAGTTGAAGAAACATCTCAGATGATCCGTGCAAACCAATTGTGAGTGTCAAAGCCTGTGAATACTTATGTACATGTGATTTTTTTTTTTTTTTTATAAATTTGCACACATTTCAAACAAACTTCTTTCATGTTGTCATTATGGAGTATTGTTTGTGGAATTTTGAGGAAAATAATAAATTTAATCCATTTTGGAATAAGGCTGTAACATAACAAAATGCGGTAGTTGTGATGATATGTACAGTTTTACTAAACACATGTCAAAGTTGCAAAATTGTACTTGGGCATTAAGATTTGTTTTACCCTTAGGTGTGAAGGGGTTAGCTTGTCTCTATCATGACTCTCTGCTGGACTTATAGTCTCGGTAAGAACAGCGTCATCTTCTCACCCTCTCTTTGCTGCCCTAAAAAGGACTTGTTACAAGCTAAAACACAATGCATTCAATATGCTTTCTTTGAGTAAACCTTTGGGCCTTGCACAGTCGGCTTTAATATAAAACCCTGGCATTCTCTGCCCAGGGAGACGCAGTTAGTGCATACAGCTGGCCATAGAAGTGAATGTAGATGGGCATGCTAGGGTTTGTATCAATGTTTTTGTGCGTCAATGTAAACACGCTTTATCCCCCCTCCTCCGTGGAAATTCTGCATTTGGAGAATATGTCATATGCAGATTTAATCCTCAAGCCGTCCGTGTGCATGAGGCCCTGAAGTGACCCTGTCACCATGCCAGTTATGATAAACATCTCATATTAAAGTACCAGCATAAGCCTAAATTAGGGTGCATTTGCAAATCCTTTACCTTGCTGTGATGGAAAGAGACCTGTGTTTTATCACCTGTGACTTCTGGTAGTGTCAAAGGCAATGTCGGAGGCTCTGATCCTGATACATGCAGCGGCTCCCCTTCCCTGTTCCTGATGTCAGCCAAGGTCCTGACCGAGGTCTCCATTGGTTTGGACAGTCTCAATTGGCAGGTTTGCGTGGAACTTCCTTGGCCCTTGCCAGAACCTTTGCTGATATCATAGCTGGGGAGGGGGAACAGCTGTATGTGTATATTTCTGAGCCTTTTTTAAATAAATAGATAACTGGATGTATGGAATATTTTCTCAAATCGCCTTTCAGGACAACCCTGGAGAGAGCGCAGCTCCGCCCACTTTTCAGGAAACACATGCTTGACCTTTAAAACCCCTCCTCTTCCACCATGGCCTCAGTTATTTGTGTTTCCTCCGCCATGTGGAAGCACTTGTGGGAACCAGCAGGGCTGCGATCTCTCCAGGGGGAGCTGAAAGGCCTTACCTCGGTGAGGTGCGATTCGCGGCAAAACGACCATCCCAGCACCTTCCTGGTACGTTCGGAGGGTGTTCTGGAGTCCCCAGCCTTGTCCAGCTTAGGGGAGCATGGCCGAGCAGGAGGTCGAGGCGTCTTGGACCCGGGAGCCCGAGTTTGAATCTCGCGCGCTGGCGCTGAGTTGGCTTCCGGGTCCCCTCTGGAGGGCGGATGACGCGGCGGCCAGTGACGCGGCTTCCTGTTTGGGCGGGGCGACGAGTGGTTCCGGTCGCCTGACAACGCAGGGGCTAGGGGGCGGGTCCTTAGACCGTGTGCAAGCTTCCGGCCAGCGTAATGACGCAACGCCCGGGAGTTTTAAAATCAGCTGTGTCAGATTCAGTCCCCGCTGCGCTCTCTGCATGATGGAAGAGAGATCGTCAGCGTCGGTGGAGGCAGGCACCACGAGCACCGGTCAGGCCCAGGTAAGAGGGGCACAACGGTGCTCTCGATTCTTACCCTTATGGGCTTATGTTTTTTCCTTGTGAACTGTATTTCCCTCCCTCAGGGGAGCCTGCCCCTTCAGGTTTCTGAGGTTACTGTCACTCAGACCTGTGGGTTTATGGTGGCTGTGTCTTTTCCCCTTTGTTTGTCACAGTGGGGTGTTGTCCTTCTCCCTGTTGGTGGTCGGTGTGAGCACTGTTTGTTTTAGTGGGCCCTCTGCAGTAGCAGTAAGACATTCCTTTTTTGGTTTCTTTTAGGAGACTGTCTTGGGGAAAACTAAACGATCTAACCCTCCAGGCCAGAAGAAATGCCCTTCGTGCAAAGTACCATTGCGGGAATCTTGGCAAAAAGCCCTTTGCAAAGCTTGCATTAGGGAGCTGGTGGAGGAAGAGTCCTCCCAGCAGTACAGGGACCTCTTCTCCTATGTTAAGGAGATTGCTAGTTCCCTGAGTTCTGTAAAAACCATGTTGGCTCAGAACCCAGCAGGTCAGAGCACTAGCCAGCAGCCACCTCTAAGTCCTAGACAATCCACCTCCAGACAGCTGGAGATCCTGGATTCCGAGGACGAGGGGACAAGCACTCTTCCTTCCCTCAGGGATTCAGAGGATGAGGGGGAAGAGGAGGATGAGGACCGTAGGTCTAGGTACAAACTTTCCCTAGAAGAAGTAGATGACCTACTTAAAGGTATATATACTACCTTAGACATTCAGGAAGAAAAGGTCCAACTGTCAGTCCATGACAGAATGTATCAGGGCCTGGATGACACCAAAACCAGGGTTTTTCCGGTCCATCGGGTACTTTTAGACACAGTCAAAAGGGAGTGGAAGGACCCTGAGAGAGGTCCTTTTCTCTCCAAAACCCTCAAACGGCGCTTCCCATTCGACGACAAAGAGTCGGAGGTTTGGAATAAAAAGCCGCGGGTGGATGCCGCTTTCTCCCAGGTCTCACGCCGCACTGATTTGGCATTTGAGGACATGGGGGTCCTCAAGGACACGATGGATAAGAGGGCTGATGGCCTCCTTAAAAAGGCATGGGATTCTGCGGCAGCTAGCCTCAAACCAGCCATGGCTTCCACGGTAGTAGCGAGGAACCTAGAATGCTGGGTGGAGAAACTTAAGAGTCATATTGAGGCAGGGACATCTCGAAAGGACCTCTTGGAATCTTTCCCTTTGATCCTGAAGGCAGTAAAATACATGGCCGACGCCTCTGCCGAGTCTATCAAGTTGGCAGCTAGGTCTTCTGCTTTAGTTAATTCAGCCCGTCGTGCTGTCTGGCTAAAGACTTGGTCGGGTGACACGGCCTCAAAGATTAGGCTATGTGGCCTTCCCTTTTCTGGGGACCTACTTTTTGGGCCAGATCTGGAAACCATCTTGGACAGAACTGCTGATAAAAAGAAGGCCTTCCCTACTAAGAAGAAACAGGCACCGAAGAAAAATTTTCGTGCTGTTCAGCAGTCCCAAAAAAGTAGGGAAGATAACAGAAGCCGTTGGGCTCCCCAGAGGGGTAGAGGTAGGGGAGGAGTCCTGTTTAGAGCTCCCTCCGACCATACACCCAAAAGCAAATGACGGTCTGGTTCCAGTAGGAGGAAGGCTGTCAGCTTTCCTTCCGCAATGGAACAGGATGACTCCGAGCCCATTCGTGAGGAGTATTGTCGCCCAGGGCTACAACCTAGAGTTTCTAGAACCTCCTCCGAACAGGTTCTATGTCACGACCCTCCCAAGGGATCAAGACAAGGCCTCTGCCATGACGAACCTGCTGCAGGATCTGATACAGCAAGAGGTGGTTGTCGAGGTCCCAAAACATCAACAAGGGCAGGGGTTTTACTCCCACATTTTCCTAGTCAGAAAACCCTCAGGAAAATTTCGGTTGATCTTAAATCTAAAGATCCTAAACCGATCGATCCGGTACAAACATTTTCGTATGGACACCATCCACTCGATAACGAAATTGTTAATGCCGAATTGTTTCCTGGCATCCCTAGATCTAAGGGATGCTTACCTACACATTCCAATTGCCCAGACCTCCCAGCAATTTCTGCGGCTGGCAGTCAATCTGGGGGAGTCCGTTTGGCACCTGCAATTCAGGGCTCTGCCCTTCGGACTCTCGTCCTCCCCCAGGATCTTCACGAAGATTTTGGCGGAAGCTCTGGAGCCCCTGAGGCTGAAAGGTATTCCCGTAGTACCCTATCTAGACGACCTTCTATTTTTTGCAGACTCCAAGGAGCAGGTAGCTGTGAATTTGCAGGTTGCTCAAATCCACCTCAGAAGCCTGGGGTGGCTCCTCAACTTAGAGAAGTCAAGCCTGGTACCAAGTCAGGAAATAACTTTCCTGGGTTATGTAATCAACTCAGTCCTCCAGAGAGTTTTTCTCCCGCAGGCAAAGCGGGAAAAGGTCCAGGCGGCAGTGAAGCAGGTCCAAACGAACTGTGCAATCTCAGTTCGTTCTGCCATGAAGGTTCTGGGGCTTCTCACAGCCGCAATACCGGCAGTACCTTGGGCTCGGTTTCACGCCAGGCCTCTTCAGGCAAATATCCTGAAGTCCTGGTCGCATCAGGTTTCTCTAGAGAAACAAATCAGGCTCACGGTAAGAGTAAAAAGGGCTCTATGGTGGTGGAGGTGTCCGACCAACCTTTCCAGAGGTCTCCCGTGGGTCTTCCCGTTGGACAAGCGCCTCACAACAGACGCGAGTGCTTGGGGTTGGGGGGCTCATCTGGACGGTTTGACGACACAAGGGACCTGGACCAAAACAGAGTCGCGAAGATCGTCAAACTGGCGGGAGCTCAGGGCCATTCTCTTAGCCCTTCGAGTTTTTCGAGAGGAAGTGAGGGGTCATCATGTCCAGATCCTCTCGGACAATACGACCGCAGTGGCTTATGTACAGCGACAGGGAGGAACCAGGAGCAGTGCTCTTATGGTCCTAGCCGAGCAACTTTTCAGTTGGGCGGAACCATGGGTAGCCTCCCTCTCGGCAGTCCACCTGAAGGGTTCCTTAAACCTTTTCGCGGACATGCTCAGCAGGAAAAGACTGTTGGAGGCAGAATGGGCTCTGAATCAAGACGTCTTTCTTATGATCACCAAAGTGTGGGGGTCTCCTCAAATAGACCTTTTTGCCAATCGGCAGAACTGCAAGGTCCGCAGTTTCTTTTCCCTGCACAGGGAGGACGGAGCCGTGGGTCT
This sequence comes from Lithobates sylvaticus, assembly GCA_028564925.1. NCBI lineage: Eukaryota > Metazoa > Chordata > Amphibia > Anura > Ranidae > Lithobates > Lithobates sylvaticus. Next base: position 101,670,942 of record CM053038.1, read on the forward strand.
GGATGCCCTGGCTCACCCATGGCACTACCACCTGTGCTATGCCTTTCCCCCCTTCCCTTTAATTCCGTTGGTACTGAGGAAGTTCAGGGAAGAGGGGATCGGTATGATCCTGATCACACCCTACTGGCCCAAAAGGCCCTGGTTTTCGGCTCTCCTAGGCTTAGCAGTGGAGCCTCCGTGGAGGCTGCCAGTCAGGGAGGACCTGCTGTTGCAGGGAACGGTGGTTCACCCAGAAGTAGGCAGACTTCAGCTAACGGCCTGGCTTCTGAAAAAGACCTCCTAAAAGCTAGAGGCCTGTCCGATAGAGTAGTCAGGACTCTCCTGTCCAGTAGAAAGGAGGTGACTAGGGCAATATACTTTAAAGTTTGGAAAAAATTTAATTCGTACTGTACCTCTAAGGGATTCCAGGTCAAAAGTGTTGTGTCCGTTCTGGAATTTCTCCAAGAGGGGATGGAAAAAGGATTAGCAGCTAGCACCCTGAAAACACAGGTAGCAGCTTTATCTGTTTATTTTGAAAAAAACCCTGTCCAGGGAGACTTTAATTTCCAGATTTTTTAGAGCTCTGGCTCGAAATAGGCCAGTGGCTCCTACCTTTTTTCCTAGTTGGGATTTATCCATTGTCCTTCAGGGGCTTATGGAGGCACCTTTTGAACCCCTACAGGGGTCTTGTTTAAAAGATTTAGTCTTGAAAACTATTTTTTTTGGTGGCTATTACGTCAGCAAGACGTATTAGTGAGCTGCAAGCTCTAGCAGTTACGGAACCTTTCCTTAGAATCTTCCCAGACAGAGTGGTTCTTCAAACAGACCCAGCGTTCCTGCCCAAGGTCTCCTCGAAGTTTCATCGCTCCCAGCAAATTGTTTTGCCTACCTTCTCTACAGCTCCTGCCAACGCAGGTGAGGAGGCGTTTCACACGCTAGATGTAAGGAGATGTCTTCTGCAGTTCCTTTTGGTCACTAGGGAGTTCAGGAAGTCTAATGCCCTTTTTGTGATCTTCTCAGGACCCCGCAAGGGGGAAAAAGCTTCAAAGAGCACCTTGGGCAGGTGGCTCAGGGGGGCTATTGCAGAGGCCTACAAGGCCAAAGGGGAAGTGCCCCCAGCGGGGATTGCTGCCCACTCCACAAGGGCAACAGCAGTTTCTTGGGCTGAAAGGGCCGGTGCTACGCCTGATCAGATCTGTAAGGCGGCCACGTGGTCAAGCTACTCGACCTTCCTTCGCCACTACAGACTGGACTTGCTGTCAGCTGCAGATCAGGCCTTTGGCAGGAAGGTACTGCAGGCAGTAGTCCCACCCTAGGTAAGCTTCTCGGTTATCCTCTCCAGGGTTGTCCTGAAAGGCGATTTGAGAAAGACTTAGTTAGACTTACCGGTGACGGTATTTCTAAGAGCCTTTCAGGACAACCCCTAGTTCCCTCCCTTGTGTTTCTGAATGCATAAAAAAGGATACAAGTATCTGTCATGGTTTTTTGTGTGGTTCTCTGTGCTTTGTTTTCCAGTATGCCGGAGGTCCCCAATAACTGAGGCCATGGTGGAAGAGGAGGGGTTTTAAAGGTCAAGCATGTGTTTCCTGAAAAGTGGGCGGAGCTGCGCTCTCTCCAGGGTTGTCCTGAAAGGCTCTTAGAAATACCGTCACCGGTAAGTCTAACTAAGTCTTTTTTATGTATGTTTGCCTGGAGATTGGCTTAATTTTGTGTATAAATCTATAATGTCTCTGTTTTCTACCTGCCTAACAGAAGAGTCTGGAGCTAGAATTGCTGAAGCTTGAGAAAGAGACTTCTGACATTGCTCATCCCTTTTTCCTCAGTAAGTTATCAGGTTGCTGTGATTGTCTTTTGCATTGTATTTGCAATTCATTGTTTTAAACTGCCCATACATCTGTAAATCAGGCCTCCAAGTATGTTGTCTTCTTGGCTATGCAGCTCCATTTGCAACAATATAGCAAATAGTCCTGTACTGTCATGAAAGGGTTCACCCGTTGGTGGCACTGTCGGTCTCCTGGATCACAGTACTAGTGTCCACCAGCGGGTGTCTTCCACCACCCAGGACCTGTAATAAGAGGACTCTCCTGCTGGTGGCACTGTTGGATCCTTGGGCTGTAGTACCGGTGACCACCAGCGGGTGTATCCCGGCAGTGTGGAGCGAACAGCAACTCCTGCGTTCAGGTGTTATGTGAGGTCAATTATTGGCAGTCTCATAAATACCCGGCAAGCCGTCACATGCTTACCTTGGTATCTTTCTCCCTGTGCCCTGACCTCGCTGCCTGTATCCTGACCTTGAGCCTGCACCTGACCTGACCTCTCCCGATGCCCATCCTGGACCTGTCCCTCCTGTTACATGTTTGCCTTGGATCCTTGCTCTGCAGCCTATCCATCCACCCTCTCCCTGTCCTGTTGGTTTCCCGTCCTTACCCATCTGCTGATCTCCCTGTGTATGACCTCGGCCTGGCTTTTGTTACGATTCCGGTATTTCCCATTTATTGTACATATTATTTGTTGTTTTCTGGGTCTTGTGGTTGGCAGTGCACTGTTTGTTTTCATTTACTTGTCACCTATTATAATAAACACCATTATTATTCACCTACATGCGTTTTTGGTTTCCTCTGTGCAGTCCACACAGTCCGGTCTACTAATTCCCTGACATGTACACAGCTACGAACTCCAATAATTTATTCATGTTCGGGCAAACGGCTAAACACTTTGAGTCTACTAATTAATTTCAGCTGCGAAAGACCTGAATGATAACTTTCACTCCCTGCTGAAACATTTTAGACTTGTTTTTAGCAGTTTGCCTTAACATTAATAAATTACTGAAATTCAGGGCAGGGTTGGTTGCTATATCTTTGGATTTGAGGGTAGATGGAAGCTCTTGTTTGTACTGGCATTTTTTATGGCGTAAATAGATTAGTGAATAAATTGTCAATTATCAATTTGCAACAAAATTGTGGCCAAATCGTACAGTTATAGGTGGTCACCAACCACCAGGGTAGTTGTTGAAATGGTAGCAATGAGTTGCACAAATTCACCAAGATCTCTCTCAGCGGGAATCTTATCATCTTGGGTGAACAATATGTGATTGAGTAACTAGTAGACCAAAAAAATATAGTTTGATAAGCAAATAAAGTCCATCTTTTTGACAACCAAATGTGGAACCACATCTGCACCAAAATAGAACTAAAGAGAATTTATGTTATTGGCCATGGGAAACATTCTTGGCTATGGTCAAAAATCCCATTTTCTCAAGGTTCCTCCAGCACTTAATAACCACTTACCTTCCGTTGTATTTGGAAATCCTAGGTCAGAAATGTGAGGCCCTGCAAACACTAAACAGCCACTTGGAGGCAGTTTTGCGAGAGAAACGTAGTCTGAGACAAAGGCTGGCTAAACCACTATGTCAGGAAAACTTGCCCATTGAAGCATCATACCACAGGTAATGTACCACCATTATAATGAAGGCACAATTTTCAGACCTACCTCCAATGCCCCCATATTGTTTCTTCCGTTTTTCTGTATTTTACACTCTAACCCAAAAAACAAATGGTGCGTTATATGTACTATATGAAACCACTAATAATAGCTTTTACTTCTACATGTAAAAAAGTATTCTCACCTGTCCTTTATATGAAGATATTTGGAAGGCAAATATTAAAAATTACATTTCAGCTTTAAAGTGTATATAGACACAAATTATGTATTTATTTTTCATTTTGAATAGGGTAAGGATTGGCTGAAGACCATGTGTGTTTTTTTTTATTTCCTGTCCTGTTCTGGGGTGTTACCTTTTTATATTAGACAGTTTCTCACCTGAACGGGTATCACCATTGTAAGGTTTTTCCTCACCTCCTGTTATACTGACAAATATAAAATATTGCCTTTCTCATAATTTTTATGCTGATAACAAAGGTCACCAGAACAAATGGAGGGGGTGAATCTCCCCAGTGGTGACCCAGACAGCAGTAAAAATACAGTTTATTGGGCATAGATGCACTATCATATTATCTCTTTTGATATTCTAATAAAAACCTATGTGTGGACATTATTGTTATTAAAACCCCTTCTATATGAAAACCTGTTTATGAAAATGACATCCAGTGATGTGAAAAAGTAAGTACACTCTTTGGAATCTGTTGACTTTTTCATAATGTTTGACCAGGTAAATGTGCCTACAGATAGAGGTGATACAGTGCATCCGGAAAGTATTCACCTTTTCCACATTTTGTTATGTTACAGCCTTATTCCAAAATGGATTAAATTCATTATTTTCCTTACAATTTTACAAACAATACCCCATAATGACAAAGTGAAAGAAGTTTGTTTGAAATATTTGTAAATTTATTAAAAATGACAAAATCACTTGTATATACAGTGGGGAAAATTAATTGATCCCCTGCAGATTTTGTAAGTTAGCCCACTACAAAGAAATGAAGGGTCTATCATTTTTATCATAGGTGTATTTTAAATGATAGAGACAGAATATCAGCCAAACATCCAGAAAAAAATGATGTTATAAATTGAGTTGCAGTTCAGTGAGTAAAATAAGTATTTGATCCCCATGCAAAACATGCCTTGTTGGCAAGCATAGAGATAAGACGTTTCTTGTAGTTGGTTACCAGGTTTGCACACATCTAAGGAGGGATTTTGGTCCACAGATCTTCTCTAAATCCTTAAGGTTTCTTGGCTGTCGCTTGGCAACTCGAAGTTTCAGTTCCCTCCATAAATTTTCTATAGTATTAAAGTGGTTGTAAACCCACCATAAAAAAAAGACAAAGGCATAATGAGCTAGTATGCATAGCATACTAGCTCATTATGAAATACTCACCTTAGATCGAAGCCCCCCTGTAGCGGTGTGAATACTTTCCGGATGCACTTTATACTATATGTATGTTTATTATAGTGGCCCTTCTAAAGGTACATGTACAGAGAGAAATGTATAAGCTTCTGCTGTTGTGTCTGTTTTTTAGAGCAGTGTTTCTCAATTCCAGTCCTCAAGGCGCACCAACAGGTCATGTTTTCAGGCTTTCCATTATTTTGCACAGGTGATTTGATCAGTTTCTCTGCCTTAGTATTTACCACAGCCGTTTCATGCGAGGGAAATCCTGAAAACATGACCTGTTGGTGCGCCTTGAGGACTGGAATTGAGAAACCCTGTTTTAGAGAATCCTAGTTACCTGTCTGTCTGTGTCTTTATTACTTTGAGTAGCTGACATTTTGCCTCTGCAATTCTTCCGGGTTCGCGGCACCGGCTCTGTGAGTGGCCGGAGCCGTGATGACGTCACTCCTACGCATGCGCGCGGGAGCTCTTCGTTCCGGAACGATACGCCAGACCTTCACTGCGCATGCGCCGCTGACGTCAGCAAGGTGAATATCTCCTAAATCATACAGATTTAGGAGATATTAATTTTACCTACAGGTAAGCCTTATTATAGGCTTGCCTGTAGGTAAAAATGTGCTAAAGGGGTATACAACAGCTTTAAGAAGGTAAGGACAGTATTGGCAGCCCTCATACTGTACTTCCTCAGTGTAGGTTAATTATAACCAATAAAATAATTTGTTAGCTGATATTATTACATCTTTTTCTGCATGCAAGATGTGGCAGTAAAATTTTCTGTATATCCTACAGCTTGTTGACAGCATGGAGGGACTTGCACGCCATCACAAGATCTGCATATGTATAAAATGGTTGTGTGATTTAGGAGAAACTTCAGATGCATGCAAGGGGTGAGCTTCATAAAAGCAACCCTTGTCTGCAATAGCGGAAGGTTGCTAAGGTCATTACCTGAATGGGCGTATTGTGCTTGTCCTCCATTGTTGGTCCACTGCTTGTGTTTGCTCTCTGTAGTAAAACTCATTACCTAGTATTTAAATTGCATTTATAGCTTTTAGGGTTTTAGATAAGATGGGGAATGGTAAGAACATCTGTTTTGGTTTTTATTGCTTTTTATGTCTCCGATGGGAGGGGGAGATCTTCTCTGTTTGTCATGGGGACCATTGTTACTTAGACAGGAAGTGATGAGAAATCCAAAATTCTAGAGCTGTCACCAGAACAAGAAGTAAGGGGAAATATTCCAATAAGGACTCTTGTTTCAGTGACAATGTCTAAAAGGCAAATTCCCCTCAATTTGAAGAGATTTATTCCTGTTGTGTTTCTGGGAGGGAAAGTGAAGGGAAATTTCCCCAACAGGGCACAGACCGCAAACCATAAACTCACAGGGGTTGTAGTCCTTCCCTACTACATCAAAAAATTTTTTTTTGCTTTACATACGCTTTTTTTTATTGGTGGACTATCTCTGCTACCTGTAAGTAATGAAATTAGGAAAGTGTGGCGCTAAAAAACTTTTTGTGTCTGGTAGGTAGCTGTAAACGAGAATCAAATCCCTATTGCACTGCTATCGTCCAGATTTTTAGTGACTGATCACCATGCATGTAAGAATGGTGAAAACAATGTGAGTATAAGCAGTCCACGTCAGAACTGTCTATAAGATGCAAAAGACATTAGTGTTACTTATGACTTAACATAAAAGAATGGTGAAAAAAATATATATAAACGCTAAGGTATCTGAGTGTTCAGAGAGTCAGTAGCATGCAATATAATGCAATTACTAATTAGCACTGTGAACAGAACCTCAGGACAAAAAAAATATAGTGATCATACTCTACAAAAATAGACAAAAATATCATTCATAGGAGCAAAAATATAGTGACAGGTGTTATGTCTATATTGTCACTATATTTTTGCTCCTATGAATGATATTTTTGTTCTGACGTGGACTGCTTATACTCACATTGTTTTCACCATTCTTACATGCATGGTGATCAGTCACTAAAAATCTGGACGATAGCAGTGTAATAGGGATTTGATTCTCGTTTACAGCTACCTACCAGACACAAAAAGTTTTTTAGCGCCACACTTTCCTAATTTCTATACTTTTCCCACAATCTGTCATATTGTCGTGTTGGCTGCTTTTCACTGGGGAAGCGCAGCTGTACCCACACATATATTTTTTACCTGTAAGTAATATTTCTCAAACGTAACATGATTGTTATGACTTTAAAGCAGTTCTGCACACATTTGGCTATGTTTGGCTCAATCAATTCTCCATGCACTAAAAAATTCACACTGGACGTTTAAATTTCTTTTTTTCTAACGTACCTGTTCTGAATTTGGTTTGTTTCTTTCTGTCCCTGCGGCGGTGGGCGGTGTTTATGCGGGGATCCGCATCATATCCAGTGACCGCCACACTGTCTCCTGGGATCTCGTGTAATTAATCCCAGGAGTCAGTACGGAGGTCCGATGCCAAATTTTGCGATATTTTGGCGATTTAGGATTACGCCGCTTGTAGCCGTAGCCACGGAGCATGCGCGGGAACCAGCAAGGCATGCTGGTTCCTCCAAATCGAGGGAAGGAGGAAGTACTTGCTTGTGGGCTTCAAATGCCCACAAGCAAGATGACATCAGCCGGGAATGATTTTTTAAACTATCGTTTAGATGGAAAAACGGACCTGGATAACGGGCATCATCACTGCAAGTGAGTATGATGTAAGCAAGACATGATTTTTATACATTACTAAAAAAAAACTTTAAAGGGCCATTGTGACATCCCAGTGGCAAATTGGCAGTTCTGCAGGAAATCATTTTTGTCAAATGCTCCAATATGTTGTGTTTTTTATGTCATTTATTAAAGTGCAGAATGTGTGTGTGAGCCATTTATCAAGTTTCACTGAATTCTGTTCCTGTCTAGGTTTGCTGCTGAACTTTTACCCCTTGCTGTTAAATTCATTGAGAATTTAGAATTCTATATCCAGACCATCCGGAAAATTCCTGAGATTCCAGAGTGTACTAAAAATCTGGTGAGTGCAGTTTTAATTTGTCCCGATACAACAGCAACCAGTGTGCGGTGCTGTGAGGCTCATGTTTGTACTTCCTGTGATGCTGCTTCTTAGAGATTCTTGAGGTTTTCACTTTGAAGAAGCTGACTCCTCTGCACTTGTGCAGCATATGTTGGGGCAACAAACCTGAGCTGAGCTTCTTAAAGTAATCCTGCGCTTTGCCCATGCAAGCAAAGCAACAAGTTCACTTATATTCCTTCCTCAGCAGTAGCATATACTCGCCAAGTAAATAGATACCTAACATGTCACGCTTTAAAAGTGCGCCCACTCGTGGAATGGCCCCAAACTTCAGTACTTAAAGATCTCAAAATTTTTTACAGGTTACATGTTTACAGTTAGAGAGGAGGTCTAGAGCTAGAATTATTGCTCTCGCTCTAACATTTGCGGTGTATGTAACCTGTGTGTATCTGCCTCTGATACTAGCCAGTGCCTCACCAGACACTGACCTCACCACAGGTCCCTGCAGTATAGTATGCACTCAATACTTGGTCAGGGCTCCTTTTGTATGAATTACTGCATCAATGTGGCATGGAGGCGTTCAGCCTGTGGCACTGCTGAGGTGCTATGAAAGCCCAGGTTGCTAGCGGCCTTCAGCTCATCTGCATTGTTGGGTCTGGTGTCTCTCATCTTCTTCTTGACAATACCCCACAAATTCTCTATGGCAGTGGTCATCAACCCTGTCCTCAGGGCCCACTAACAGGCCAGGTTTGTTGTATTACCTTGGGCAGATGCAGACTAGAATACTGCAATCACTGAGCAACAAATGATATCACCTGTGATGATTTTAGGTTATCTTGCAAACCTGGCCTGTTAGTGGGCCCTGAGGACTGAGTTGATGACCACTGCTCTATGGGGTTTAGGTCAGGCGTGTTTGCTGGCTAATCAAACACAGTGATCCCATGATCATTAAACCAGGTATTGGTACTTTTGGCAGTGTGAGCAGGTGCCAAGTCCTACTGGAAAATGAAATCAGCATCTCCATAAAGCTGGTCAGCAGAGGGAAGCATGAAGTGCTCTAGAATTTCCCGGTAAAGGGCTGCTTTGACTTTAGACTCTATAAAAAAAAAAAAAAAAAATGAGAACCAACACCAGCAGATGGCATGGCTTCCTAAATCATCGCTGACTGTGGAAACTTCACATTGGACCTCATGCAACTTGGATTCTGTTTTCCTCCAGACTCTGTGACCTTGATTTCCAAATGAAATGCAAAATTTACTTCCATCCAAAAAGAGGACTTTGGATCACTGAGCAGTAGTCCAGTCCTTTTTCTCCTTATCCCAGGTAAGACGCTTCTGACGTTGTCTCGGGTTCAGGAGTGGTTTGACAACAGGAATGAGACAGTTGTAGCCCATGTCTGGGATACATCTGTATGCGGTGGCTCTTGAAGCACTGACACCAGCCAGTAGTCCATTCCTTGTGACTCTCCCCCAAATTCTTGAATGACCATTTCTTCACAATCCTCTCAAGGCTGTGGCTATCCCTGTTGCTTCTGCACCTTTTTCTACCACACTTTTTCCTTCCACTCAACTTTCCATTAATATGGTTTGATACAGCACTCTGTGAACAGCCAGCTTCTTTAGCAATGACTCTTTGTGACTTACCCTCCCTGTGGAGGGTGTCAATCAGGGCCAGATTAAGAACATCATGGGCCTGGTGCTGAGGATTTTGGTCGGGCCTTTTATAAATAAAAATGCAAACAATTTTTTGTTATAACAAATTAAATTAAAGAGAGAGAGGGAGGATGAGAGAGAGAGAGAGAGAGAGAGAAAGGGAATGAAAGAGGTGTGAGGGGTAAGGGAGGGAGGTTGAGAGAGAAAGGGGGGATGAGAGAAAGAGGATGCACATGAGCATGTGTGGGAATGACATCAACGCAGCCCGGCCAAGGCCAGTGACCGAAGGCACAGAATCCGGAAGGAAGACCGGGTGAAGATGGAAGCGCCCTGCCAGATTGATCACAGCACTGGAGGGCTCAGTCTGACAATTTAAGTGTACCCTAATGTGCTAATATGCTGTGCATACTTGTACATTATGGCATAACCTACCTCAGAGCCTCTAAAAAGTAGTAATGTTAGAAAAGTTTACTACCGCTTTGATATCACAGGAGCCTCTCAAAAATATTTTCAGGGACACTTTTTTTACAAGTGGTATATTTAGAGCAGCTGACATCCCCTATGTTGCTATGTACATCACAATAGTAATCACAAAATTAAATAAGTACTAATAATGGAGCAGAACAAATATGAGGACTGAGATTTCCTTTAGTTGAACTAACAAAAGTGTGCCCATTATAGAGCTGGTAACATTGAAGATATTCAGTATAATTTTAAAGAACTGTTTTTGTGGGTAAGAGGCATAGGGGAGAAGTATGGATGGTATAAAGGTGGGAAGTATGTGCAGGTGAGGGAGAGGCATGTGGAGGGTCTAACAGTGGGCACTATGTACATGAGAGGAGTGCGGAGGGTATGACAGTGGGCAGTATGCTCAGCAGAGGAGTGTGGAGGGTATGACAGTGGGCAGTATGTACAGGAGAGGAGTGTGGAGGGTATGACAGTGGGCAGTATGTACAGGAGAGGAGTGTGAAGAGTATGACAGTGGGCAGTATGTACAGGAGAGGAGTGTGGGGGGTATGACAGAGGGTAGTATGTACCGGAGAGGAGTGTGGATGGTATGACAGTGGGCACTATGTACAGGAGAGGAGTGCGGAGGGTATGGCAGAAGGCACTATGCACAGCAGAGGAGTGTAGAGGGTATTACAATGGGCCCTATGTATAAGAGAAGAGTGTGGAGGGTATGACAGTGAGCAATATATACAGGAGAGGAGTGTGGAGGGTATGACAGTGGGCACTATGTACAGGAGAGAAGTGTGGAGAGTAGGACAGTAAGCAGTAATTACAGGAGAGGAGTGTGGAGGGTATGACTGTGGGCACTATGTATAGGATAGGAGTATGGAGGGTATGACAGTGAGTAGTATGTACAGGAGAGGAGTATGGAGGGTATGACAGTGAGTAGTATGTACAGGAGAGGAGTGTGGAGGGTACGACAGTGGGCACTATGTATAGGAGAGATGTGTATGACAGCGAGCACTATGTAAAGGAGAGGAGTGTGTAGGATATGACAGTGGGTGCTATGTATAGGAGAAAAGTGTGGAGGGTATGACAGTGAGCAGTATGTATAGGAGAGAAGTGTGGAGGGTATGACAGTGGGCACTATGTATAGGAGAGGAGGATGAAGTAATCTGGGAAGGAAATATGTAAAAAGGTTTGTGGAAGGATGTTTAGGGACTGCGTAGTGGTTAAGCGGGCCATACATGGATTGAAATTACACCAATTAAGCAGAGACCAGCCATAGTCGATCTATGTATGGGCTAGCTGGTTTTACACAAGTCAACCTATTAAATGACTTGAGTACAACCAGCCTGTCAGGTTTTCCCCAAAACAATCAGTGCTGCCAGCTATAGTTAGCAACACTGATCATTGTATTCACTAGCAGAACACAATAACACTGCAGGAGTGATTCCCCCATTCACAGGTCAGCAGGTGAGACAGGCTGGGTAGAGATACTAGTCAGTGGCTGGGTAGGCACTGGTTAGTATCAGAGCCAGATACACACATGTGAGGTATCATCGCGATCGTTAGAGCGAGAGCAATAATTCTAGCACTAGACCTTCTCTGTAACTCTAAACAAGTAACCTTCAAAAAAATTTAAAGCATCGCTTGGTACACAAAAAAAATTGTGCTAACTTTAGTGTTTTTTTTTATGAAATAAAACTTTTGAAAAATTGCTGCGCAAATATCGTGTAACATAAAAAGTTGCAAAGACCACCATTTTATTCCATAGGGTGTCTGCTAAAACAATATATATAATGCTTGAGGGTTCTGAGTAATTTTCTAGCAAAAAAAATGATGAATTTTACATGTAGGAGAGAAGTGTCAGAATTGGCCTGGGTGGCAAGGGGTTAATTACCATAAGTAATATACAAATAATTATTATAAGCTCTGTGATGTCATCCTCTCAGTCTGCTGCAGAGTGTTACAGCTTGTATTTAAACTGGCCGCTCTGTATGTAGCTTCTGACCGACTGCGCAAGCAGCCCCATATCTCCGGAACCATAGATGATAGCAGCCCCATATTGTAACCAGTGTTAAAGTGGGTATTTAGCTACCTACCCACCAAATGGGGAGTCTCTATGACTCCTGGTCGCTGAGCTACGACCCTCGAAGTCGATCTGTTTTTTTTTTTTTTTTTTTGATTTTTTTTTTTTTGGGCAAATGGGCCTATCTTGAGAAAGGGGCCTGGAGCTGCAGCTCCAATAGCCCCTATGTTAATCCGGCCCTGGTGTCAATGACTGTCTTCTGGACAACTGTAAAGTCAGCAGTCTTCCCCATGATTGTGTAACCTACTGAACCTGACTGGGAGACCATTTAAAGGCTCAGGAAACCTTTACCGGTGTTTTGAGTTAATTTGCTGATTAGAGTGTAACACCATTAGTCTACCAAATTTTTACTTTTTCACAATATTTTTGAGATCGTGAATTTGGGGTTTTCACTAGCTGTAAGCCATAATCAACAAAATTAAAAGTAAGAAATGCTTATCCCTTTGTGTGTAATGAATTGATATAACCACTTCAATACACTTATACACCTTCCTGCTCAGACCAATTTTCAGCTTTCAGCGCTGTCACACTTTGAATGACAATTGCTCCGTCATGCTACACTGTACCTATAATTTTGTTCCCACAAATAGAGCTTTCTTTTGGTGGTATTTGATCACCTCTGGGATTTTTATTTTCTGCTAAACAAATAAAAAAAAAAAGACAGAAAATTTTGAAAAGAAACGTCAGTTACAAAGTTTTGTAACAGAAACCAAAAAAAATAATTTTTCTCCTTCACTGGGCACTGATGGAGCTGCACTGATGGGCAACGCGGATGGGCACTGATAGGTGGCACTGATGTACACTAATGGAGGGTACTGATGGATGCCAATTGGTGCCAAACAATAATGCCTGCCAACCAGTGATGCCCATTGTGGGCACTGATTGGCATTCCTGGTGGCAATGGGTGACTCGTGGTGGGCATCCCTGGTGGTCCTGGTGGCGTCCCCGGTGGTCCAGTGTGGTCATCCGTTTGGGGGGGGTGGGCTGCGCTGATAATCGGCACAGACCCCCCTTGTCAGAAGAGCAGCTGATCGGCTCTCCTCTACTTGCGTCATGACAGACGTGAGTGAGGAAAAGCCGATCAACGGCTCTTCCTGTTTATATTGTGATCAGCTGTGATTGGGCACGGCTGATCACGTGGTAAAGAGTCTCCATCAGAGACTCTATACCTAGATCGGAGTTGCAGTGTGTCAGACTGACACACCGCAACAACGATCGCCATGATGCGTGCCCCCCGGGGTGCACAGCGGCTTGTTATCCTGAAAGACGTCGTATGACATCCAGTTAGGATAACGCAACCACTTTGCCAACGTCATTTTGCTATATGGCAGGCGGCAAGTAGTTTAATATGAGTTTTGCTTTTTGAATTACTGAAATTAACTTTTTGATGATATTCAAATTTTTTGAGATGCACCTGTATAGCCAGCATAACCAGGCTGCAGTTGTTGTAAGAGGCCAGAAAGCAGTGTGTTCTCCTCCCCTCCCCCCCCCAAAACACCAGTGTAGTTCTGATGAGCACAACTTTCCAAACAAAGTGGAAACAACGTGAATCTCATAGATAATTACTGTAGTGTACCAGAGCATGGGATCCTGGGAGATTGTCATGCTTAAGCTGTGTAACTAATTCAATTGGAATAAAAAATAGGTTTGTATAGGGTTGTATTATGACAGGAGCCTTGGGTTGTGTTTATGGATCCCCTTCTTTAAAAAACACTCAGCTGAAGCTAATGAGAATTTTACTTGGTATTTATGTATCAAAGGACCACACTTTGCCCATCTTGGGTATACCAGTCTTTACTGTTCCTGCATTTGAGTGAGTCAAATCACACAGTCCCTCTCTAATATCAAATACTCTTTGCTTAGGACTGAGGTGACTCCTTGTAGATTGTGCATATATCTACTTACCTTTCATTTTCAGACCGAAACCTACCTGTGACCAGCATGCATCCAAAATGCACTCCTGGGTGAGCCATATTGTGTGGACTGTTTATTGCTTACATCTATGTTTTGGCTATAATTGCCTTTTAACAAATTGTTTTGAATGGTATTTGATCGTACAAAATTAATTATTATGTTGAACATCATAGGCCTCATTTACAGGGGCAGTAAAAACAGGTGTTTGTTTTAACTCCTCCCCCTGACCACCCACTTATAAGAAAGCACACAGCAGGAGGCGGCAAAACAGCTTCACCAAATTTTAATGCGGCTTGTCGTTTTTGGCATCACAGACTGTTAAAATCTCCCATTGAAGTTAATGTGATTAGGCCACTCGGCACACAATGTGCGATAATCCCAATAAAAATACTTGTTTAACCGCTTCCCGACCGCCCACTGCATATATACATCAGCAGAATGGCATGGGCAGGCAAAAGCACGTACCTGTATGTCCCCTTTAAATGCCTGCCTGTGGGTCGCGCGTGGTCGGGAGCTCCGTGACCACGGCCGCGGGACCAGCGGACCCGTTCGCCGCTGGTGTCCCGCGATCTGGTCACGGAGCTGAAGAACGGGGAGAGGTCTGTGTAAAAATGCTATAAAACTATCCCCTATTTTGTAAACGCTATAACTTTTGCGCAAACCAATTAATAATCGCTAATTGCGATTTTTTTTTTTTTTTACCAAAAATATGTAGAAGAATACGTATTGGCCTAAACTGAGGAAAAAAAATGTTTTTTTATATATTTTTTGGGGATATTTCTTATAGCAAAAAGCAAAATATGTTGCATTTTTTTCAAAATTGTCGCTCTATTTTTGTTTATAGCGCAAAAAATAAAAAACGCAGGGGCGATCAAATACCACCAAAAGAAAGCTCTATTTGTGGGAAAAAAAAGGACGCCAATTTTGTTTGGGAGCCACGTTGCGCAATTGTCAGTTAAATCAACGCAGTGCCGAATCGCAAAAAGGGGCCTGGTCCTTTGGCTGCCAATTGGTCCGGGGCTGAAGTGGTTGAAAAAAAAAAAAAAAACAGCCAATAAAAATGCCTGCAAGCTGCTGCTCTACCGCCCTCTGAAAAGTGGATGGTGGTAAAGACATGTAAACTTAGTCAAAATCCCTATATCACCTCATTTTAAAACTGTGGTCTCATGAAAATGAAGATGATGTCATAGTAACACTATATTGTTTTGTTAAAAAATTAACCACTTAAGGACAGGAAGGATTTCCCCCTTTAATGTCCAGGCCATTTTTTGCAATACGGCACTGCGTTTCTTTAACTGACTATTGCGCGGTCGTGCTATGTTGTATACAAACAAAATTTTTCCCCCACAAATAGAGCTTTATTTTGGTGCTATTTGATTACCTCTGCGGTTTTTATTTTTTGCGCTATAAACAAAACAAACAAAGACGACAATTTAAAAAAATATATATATATTTTTTTTTAAATATCCCAAGAAAAAATTTCTTCACCAGTTTAGGCCAATATGTATTCTACATATTTTTGGTAAAAAAAATCGCAATAAGTGTATATTTATTGGTTTGCGCAAAAGTTATAGAATCTACAAAATACGGGATATGTTTCTGGCATTTTTATTATTTTGTATTTTTTTTACTAGTAATGGCGATGATCAGCGATTTTTAGCGGGACTGCGACATTGCGGCGGACAAATCGGACACTTTTTTGGGACCATTGACATTTATTCAGCGATCGGTGCTAAAAATAGCCACTGATTACTGTATAAATGTCATTGGCAGGGAAGTGGTTAACACAAGGGGCAATCAAGGGTTTAAGTGTTCCCTAGGAAGGTGTTTCTAACTGTGGGGGGAGTGTACTGACAGGGAGTAGAGAGAGATCGATGTTCCTGATCACTAGGAACAGCAGATGTCGCTCTACTTCCCTGACAGAACGAGGATCTGTCTGTTTACATTGACCCCGTTCTGTCTCTCTCTGGAACGATCGTGGGTCGCGGGCAGATATCTCGCCCATGCGCATCGGCTCCGGCATCTCGGGCACTCCCCCCTAGAGCTCTTAAAGTGGCCGATGTACAGCTACGGCGATTCCCACAACCGTGCCAACCTGCCGCAGTACATCTGCGGTGGCTGGTCGGCAAGCGGTTACAGAACACTTTGGGCACACAGTGGTGTAGTGGTTAGCACTTTCGCCTAGCAGCAAAAGGGTCGCTGGTTCAAATCCCAACCACGACACCATCTGCCTGGAGTTTGCATGTTCTCCCTGTGCCTGCGTGGGTTTCCTTTGGGTACTCCGGTGGAAACCCACACTCCAAAGACATGCTGGTAGGTTAATTGGATCCTATCTAAATTGGCCCTAGTATATGTATGTATGAATTTGGGTTGGGGACCTTAGATTGTAAGCTCTTTGAGGGCAGGGACTGATGTGAATGTTCAATGTATATGTAAAGCGCTGCGTAAACTGACAGCGCCATATAAGTACCTGAAATAAAATAATAATAACCCTGTAAACCCAGTTTACGCAGCGCTTTACATATACATTGTACATTCACATCAGTCCTTGCCCTCAAAGAGCTTACAATCTAAGGTCCCTAACCCCCCCCCCCATGTCTTTCGCCCCTGGGCATGTGGACCTTGGGACCCCCAGCCCCCCCACCTCTCTTTTTTTTCCCCCCTCTCTTTTTTCCCTCTCCTATTCTTTTTCTCTAGTTCTTAATTATGTTCTCTCCATTTGCGGCCCATAAAATGTTGGGATATGTGCTTATGTTATCTGGCCAAGCGCACTTTTAATGTACGTCCTTGCCTGCTGTATGTAAAATGATTTCTTTGGTGATGCATTGTATGTACCATGTTCTGTCTTTTCTTAAAAGTTAATAAAAATATCAAACAAGAAGCAGTCAATGTAAACTTTTTTTTTTTTCTCTGGTTTTTAATAAACCAGTTACTTTTGTGATTAAAGGATCTTGGATACTGATGTGTTCACCTTCTTTTCAGGACACGGCTTTGGTAAGGCTGGAATCTCTGGAGGCAGATTTAGAGGAACTGACTGAGCAGATCTTAACATGGAGAGAAAAACAAATTAACCTTCTCCAAGGAAACTTCCCAGCCAATGCACAAGCAAGTTCCAGCAGTATAAAAGCATCAACTTCTTATTTATCAATTGAAAACCTGCACCACTAATAATCCAGGTTCACAATCTGTAAATGTATGCGTGTTAAGCATGCAGCCTTATTTAAAGTCTTAACTTTTTTTTTTTTTTTTTTTTTTTTTTTGTGGGAAAGGGTTGGAATTTTTTCAGGTGTTAGTACTGTCTATGATTTCCCATCAAGGAGATGACACCAGGACAGGAAATAAGGATAATGGGGTCACCGAGACAGGAAAACACAGATAGTCATTGACAGATCACAAAAGTTATAACCTTAACCTTAAAAAATGTATTTGGCCCCATTGGAGAAATTTCCCATCAATTTGTGGCTTGCTGATTCATTATCATAATGGACAGGAAGTAAGGAAATTCTCCCTTAAAGTGGAAGTAAACCCTCCTATCGTTTTCAGCCAAGGAAGCTGCCATCTTTGCCTCTGTTTAATCTTCAACTGCCACAGTGCTGCACATGTGATCCGTTATGACACCAGCCATTGGATGGTTTGACTGTTTGGTTGAGAGCACAGCCAATGTGCAGTTAGCATTCACGGCATGCCTTTTTTTTTTAGACTGTTAAATCGATGGGTTTACTTCCGCTTTAAGGAGACAGACCAGGCCAGGGTTCTAACCCTTCCCAACTTTGAGTTGGGATTTTAATAAGTTATTAACAATGTGCAAGAGCCCAGTAACCTATAAATATCCAATTATATTTCAATATACATTTGATTCATGAAATACATATTTTGATTGGCTACCACAGAAGATGGCTTGTGGCCTACATTACACATCGAGTATTAAGAAATCTGAAAGATCGATGTATTCTAAACCTGTGTATTTAATAGACTTCCTCATTGTATTTTTGTATATATGTGTTTAAAAATAAATTTAGAAACTTTGCTAAAAATGCAGACTCTCTTTTTTTTTTTTTTTTTTTCTGGTTCAGTATTTTTGTTGGGTTTTATGTTATAAGGAAAGTGTAAGAGTCAGACTAACAAACATCAAAATGACAATATACAGTGCCTTGAAAAAGTATTCTTACCCCTTGAAATTTCCCACATTTTGTCATGTTACAACCGTAAATTTATTTTATTAGGATTTTATGTGATAGACCAACACAAAGTGGCACATAATTGTGAAGTGGAAGGAAAATAATAAATGGTTTTCAGAATTTTTTTACAAAAAAAAAAATGTGTAAAGTGTGGCGTGCATTTGTATACAGCCCCCCCGAGTCAATACTTTGTAGAACCACCTTTCACTGCAATTACAGCTGCAAGTCTTTTTGGGGATGTCTCTACCAGCTTTGCACATCTAGACTGAAATTTTTGCCCATTCTTCTTTTGCAAAATAGCTCAAGCTCTGTCAGATTGGATGAAGAGCGTCTGTAAACAGCAATTTTCAAGTCTTGCCACAGATTCTCAATTGATTTAGGTCTGGACTTTGACTGGGCCATTCTTACACATGAATATGCTTTGATCTAAACCATTCCATTGTAGCTCTGGCTGTATGTTTAGGGTCGTTGACCTGCTGGAAGGTGAACCTCCGCCCCAGTCTCAAGTCTTTTGCAGACTCTAACAGGTTTTCTTCTAAGATTTCCCTGTATTTGGCTCCATCCATTTCCCATCAACTCTGACCAGCTTCCCTGTCCCTGCTAAAGAAAAGCATCCCACAGCATGATATGCTGCCACCACCATGTTTCACAGTGGGGATGGTGTGTTCAGGGTGATGTGCAGTGTTTAGTTTTCCACCACATAGTGTTTTGCTTTTAGGCCAAAAAGTTCAATTTTGCTCTTATCTGACCAGAACACCTTCTTCCACATGTTTGCTGTGTCCCCCCACATAGCTTCTCACAAACTACAAACGTGACTTCTTATGGCTTTCTTTCAACAAAAGCTTTTTTCTTGCCACTCTTCCATAAAGGCCAGATTTGTGGAGTGCACGACTAATAGTTGTCCTGTGGACAGATTCTCCCATCTGAGCTGTGGATCTCTGCAGCTCCTCCAGAGTTACCATGGGCCTCTTGGCTGCTTATCTGATTAATGCTCTCCTTGCCCGGCCTGTCAGTTTAGGTGGACCGCCATGACTTGGTAGGTTTGCAGTTGTTCCATACTCTTTCCATGTTCGAATGATTAATTGAACAGTGCTCTGTGAGATGTTAAAAGCGTGGGATATTTTTGTTTTAACCCAACCATGCTTTAAACTTCTCCACAACTTTATCCCTGACCTGTCTGGTGCATTCCTTAGCCTTAAAAAATTAAATTACACACAGGTGGACTCTACTAATTAGGTGACTTCTGAGGGCTTCACAGAACAGCTGTATTTATACTGAGATTAAATTACACACAGGTTTACTAATTAGGTGACTTCTGAAGGCAATTGGTTCCACTAGATTTTAGTTAGGGGTATCAGAGTAAAGGGGGCTGAATACAAAGGCCCGCCACACTTTTCAGATATTTATTTGATAAAAAAAATTTGAAAACATTTTATCATTTTTTTTTTAAGTAAGGAATTTTATTTCCATTCTGTGTTCATTTAAATTATGTGCCACTTTTTGTTGGTCTATCACATAAATGACAATACATTGACTTATTTTTTATTTTTTTAAAATACATTTATGTAATTTTTTATTGCATTTTTGATGCGTTCATGTGTTTAAGTGTTCCATTTTTTTATTTTATTTTTTTAAATGCATGTTCCATATTTGCTCATTACACTTACATTTTGAAAATTCCATGCTTTGATAAATCACAAAATAGTTAAGATGTAAATCCTATAACAAAATCGACTGCCCTCACGGATTAATATGTAATTTAAAGCCAAAATTTTAGTCTAAGGACTCTTTCACACGGACGGACCGTTCAGGTCCGCCTGTCAGTTTTTCAGGCGGACCTCAACGGATGCTCCACAGACCTATATGGAGCTACGGATGTCAGTGGTGACATGTCTGCTGCCATCCGACCCACTCCGATCCGAAAAAGTGTGACGGAGGAAAACCCTATTTTTCATCCGTCATCAGATTGGATGAAAACGCACTCTACGGTCCGTCTTCATCCGATCCCCCATAGAGGCGAGCAGCTCTCTGACAGGTCTGTCCCTGCACAGAGTGCAAAGACAGACCTGTCATCTGCCTGCTTAGCGGGGATCGACAGAGCGATTCTCCCGATGAGCAAAGCGGAGCACGGACACGTCTGTGTGAAAGAGCCCTAAATCGCCTAAATATATTTCAAGTTCATCAAAACCAAAGGTTTGGAAAGCCTTTAAAGGATAAGTTCACCTTTGGAAACATGTTCCATGTTCCACCTGTTTTTAGGGTAAAACATGTAATATGTTCCCTCTCCTCTTTTTTTCCTGTCAGTCTCTATATGTGCTGTCAGCACATATACGTCAGCAGAATGGCATGGCTGGGCAAAGTAAAGTACCGTACGTTACTTTGAATTTCCTGCCATGCACGCGCAAGCTCCGTGACCGTGCCCACGGGACCCGCAGACTCGATCGTCGCCGGGATACCTGCGATCGTATCACGGAGCTGAAGAACAGGGAGATGCCAATGTAAACAGCATCTCCCCGTTCTGCCTAGTGACAGGACACTGATCATCTGCTCCCTGTCATCGGGAGCAGTGATCAGTGTCATGTCACTGCAAGCCCATCCCCCAGATAGTTAGAAACACTCCCCAGGACACACTTAACCCCTCCCCGCCCCTAGTGGTTAACCCTTTTACTGGCAGTGACATTTTTACAGTAGTCAATGCAATTTTATAGCATTGATCGCTGTATTAATGCCAATGATCCCAAAAATGTGTCAAAATTGTCCGATGTGTCCGCAATAATGTCGCAGTCACGATAAAAATCGCTGATCGCCGCCATTACTAGTAAAAAAAAAAAAATATTAATAAAAATGCCATAAAGCTATCCCCTATTTTGTACACGCTATAACTTTTGCGCAAACCAATCAATAAACGCTTATTGCGATTTTATTTTTTTTACCAAAAATTTGTAGAAGAATACGTATCGGCCTAAACTGAGGGAAAAAAAATTTGCTCTTTTTTTTTTGTTTATAGTGCAAAAAATAAAAACCGCAGAGATGATCAAATACCACCAAAAGAAAGCTATTTGTGTGAAAAAAAAGGACGTCAATTTTGTTTGGAAGCCATGTCGTACGACCGCGCAATTGTCAGTTAAAGCGACGCAGTGCCGAATTGCAAAAAGTGCTCTGGTCAGGAAGGGGGTAAATCCTTCCGGGGCTGAAGTGGTTAAAAAAAAAAAAAAAACAGTGTTCTGTGGATGGTAAACTATAAGTACCCACAGACTTTGCAGCTGTCGGCTTGCAGTTTTCAATGATCATTCATTCTTCCTATACGAGGTACAAGCAGACCAATACACTTACAAGTCTGCAGGAGTCTTTGCAATGCTTTCCAGGCTCCTATTAAAAAAAAAAAATATACACATTTTTTTTATCTGCAAAAAGATGTGTAATCATTTATTTTTATTTTTTTAAAGTGAACTGATCCTTTTTTCGTGTTTTTTTTGTTTTTGTTTTTTCCAACAAACTGAATAGATTTCCCGATCCACACATTTCAGGTAGATGGGAAAATCCTCCTCCCTGTGTCATTATGTTCTGAAAACGGGACCCTAACCCCCCCCCCCCCCCCCCCCCCCCCCCCCCCCCCCCCCCACCTTCAGAATACACTAATTAGTGTTGCAGCCGATTGGCTACAGTCTCTGATCGAGTGAGCAAGACTACACCATCCAGCCCATTCATGAAAAGTCAACTGACCGACTTCTGATGAATCGAAGTTCGGGCCGTTCCTGCTAAATTGGAAGGATTTTGATCCATGTATGGCCAGCTTAAAACACACCTTTTTGTTTTGATGCTTCTGGATCCTATTTAGCGAATTTAAACAAAGTCAAATTGGGCTTTAACTTAATGATTTATGAGGAATCTAAATATGTTTCTTTTACGGTGCTGATGTGTCTCTGTCACTCCTTTTTTTAAGGGGGTTAAAAAGCAGTGTATTCATTCTCTGGGTTGCTCTCTTGAGCCGAAGCATTCTTGTGCCGTGTCTTTCCTACTGCAGCACTGGATGATTCGGATATATTTGGCCGTGAACTTGCACTTTGATGAGATATTGATCTTGAATCATTTTCCATCAGTGCCTGAAAATAAGGTTACTTTTTTAGAAACGGACAAATAAAAACAAATTAGAAACCCTGTGCATAAGTAACAAACAAAAAAATAAAGTTCTCATTTTGAAAGTCATAGTACAATTTAGGGATCGACCAATATCGTTTTTTCGGTGTCGATATGATACCGATATTTCAGCCACCTCTCAGGCCAATAGCCGATATTGTGTGCCGATATTGTATACATTTAAAAAAAAACAATTTTTACACTTTTTTTTTTATATCACTTATTGCTGTCACAAGGAATGTAAACATCCCTTGTGACAGTAATAGGCAGTGACAGGTACTCTTTATGGAGGGATCGGGGGTATACAAGACCCCAAACCCCTCCCGTGCACTTGAAAGTATTGAAAATGTCAAGATCTGCGTTTTTGAATACTTTATATTTTTAAAACTCGCGCCTTTAAGATGCCATTAATCCGGGAAATAATGTCATGACATCGCTTCTGGGTTACTAGATTGGAGACCTGAACTAAACATCGGCTTTGTTCGGGTCTTCGGCCAGCCGGTGGACCTGCCGGCTGGTTGCTCGGGGCTCCCAGTTGGGACGGGAGAGCCTAGGCGAGTGGTGGTAGCGGCGGAAAAAAGGAGGAGTGTCCCCTCCCACTGCTTGTAATAACAGCCAAGCGGCTGTTGAGCCGCATCGGTTGTTATTACAATAAAGCCAACGGTCCGCTCTAAAGAACGGTGCCGGGGTAATGCCTGCAGCTGCAAGCATCACCCTGGTAAAACCCCTTGAAGCAATATCAGTAAAATCGGGTACGTTTGTGCCCAATACTTCCAAAAAAGTGAATATCGGCCGATCCCTAGTACAATCAACTTGTAAATGCAAAAAACTGTTTCTATCTACATATTTAAAGAAAAATTTTGGGTAACATGTAATTGGTCATTAGCTGCTGATGCTGTCAGGGTGCTGTGCTGTGTTAAAGCCTCCAGATTTCTCTTAACTTTCGAAGCATGCTGAAGAATAGTCTGCATCCAACACTTTTGGGAGTTTTGGAAGCCTCTGTGTCCTGTAGTTCTATTTAGTGACCTCTACATGACACATTAGTGTTCTAGGGGCCCGGTGGAAGGAACCAGACATTGCACACTCCTATTAGAGTCTCAGATGCTGAGGTTTCTTCAACAAAATTAGCTTTTCAAGCGAGTAATGATCAATTGGCAGGGGGCCCCTTCACACTATTGTGTTCATTGGGAACAGGCTGCCAGTGTACCATAAGCCTCATGTACACGGCTGCTGGTAAATGGACATTTAGGAGCAGTTGGGCGTTTTTCTTTCAGCTGCCCCTGAACTCTCCTCTTTTATTTTATCAGTTCATGTACACAGGGTCGTTTTTTAATCGTTTTTAGGCAGTGGAGTTTAGAAGCATTTTTTGGAACGCGTTTTTCATTTGTGGCTATTAAAAAAAAAAAAAAAAAGACGCAGCATGTAAACGTGGCAAAACAGACGTTTTAACCGTCTCTTACTAACTGTCCAGTTAAATTGTTCAGAAGAGGTTGTAAAAATGTCCCGTGTACATGAAGCTAATGCACCCAAAACCAGACGCATCATTTTTTTTTTTGTAATTCACTGACCCACTACACACAGATAATTACAGAACTAATGAATATTAATCAAATAAAGATGTTCTGAACTTTACCTGTAGTTCTGAGTCTGTACTCTTCAACTCTAATCCAGAGGTTGCTGATGAATACCTTTTGCCTATAAATTACATTAATAAAGGAACTATATTTAGGAAAATACTTTATAATATTTATTCATTTATACTACCCAGGAGTATGTAAAGGAAAAACATATTTATCTTTTTAATTGTGGGTGGAGTAGTAATGGGTTAGACCCTCTTTCTGTATATCACCTGCATATGTCAGTCTGTTTTTATTGGAACGCCAGCTAGCACTCCATTGGAAGCTGGTGTGCTGACTATTTGTATATTTGGGTTTCTGCTGCAGTCTGTGTCCCCACTGGGGAGATTCACCTTCTCTATTTGTACTGGTAGTAATCATTATCACTGAAACAGAAAGTGATGGGAAATCCAATGTTTTAGAGATGTCAGGAGAACAAGAGGTGAGCATCAATTTGGTGACAAATGTCTGAGCTCCTTCACACCTATCTGCACTGGTACATTGCATAAGGCAACTTATGTCAAGTGTTAATGTGTATTGCGATAAGGCTACAGCACATTCCTCTGGGCTGCCAATGCATCAGAATAGATGAAAAAACATACTTTCACAACGCACGGTAAATATTTAAAATTTTTGGAAAACTGTATGTGCAAAAAGATATATATAAAATATATGTAGTCCCCTTCAAGCATCTTCATGCATCAGTTGCAACTGTCAGGCCTTAGGCTGGGTTCACACACGTGCGGTGCAAATTGAAGCTCCATTTTCACAGCTAATTGACAGTTGTATTTGTTCAGGGTTTCAGGTCAGTTTTTAATCAGGATCAGGTCAGAATTTTATACTGTTCACAACTGAATGACACGTGCGATTCAGAAGCTTTCCCATAGAAGTCGATGGGCCTAAATTTGCACCTGAGCCGGACCGCACTGTTTATAAAACTGACAGGACTTGTTTTCAATTTGCACTGAATCCGCACTCCGGCTGCACCGCATTAATGTGAAATGGCACAATAGAAAGCAATGTTCTTTCACATGTCAGGCAAATTTGATGCGGTTCAAAATGCAATCCAAAATATGTGTGAACCTAGCCTTGTATGAACATCATTAGTCTGCTGAGAGGTTTTAAGCAAGAGTGGGCAAGGGATTTGCCCTTGCTTGTAAAGGGAGGGGTATAGTAACTGTTGGTTTTCTAGGTTACTGCATAAAGTGGTCTGAAAGGAGAGGAATATAATTTAAAGCAAAGAAACTCTGTAGAAATGTTTTATACATAGGGCAAGTTTCAGCAGTATCTATGAAGTTGAGTTCTATAGTTGGGAATGTCATAAACCCAATAAATTACAGGTCAGAAATGTGTTTCAGAAGACTGTACCTGCGAATCCTTTGTCAACAAGATCACAGAAAAACAAAGGTTCCATTATTTTATTTCTCCAGTCAGGAGTCTTCTGCAACAGCAGTTCTATTTCTTGATGTTCTGCCTCCATATCCTCCTCCAACTTCAGAATCTTAGGAAATAGCACTTCTTTCTGGCACAGCTTGGACATCTGTGAAAACAAATAGCAAATAACGGAGTGTTAATGGAGAGTTCTAATGGATTTGGTGCTAAAGCATGCATATCATACTTTTTGAATGGTAATTTATGCTGCTCCATGGTCTGGGTACCCAACCTGTGGCCCTTTGGTGCTTATGGTGGGGCCCTCGACCTGCGCAAGTCAATAGTATAAGCATTTATTTCTAAAGGGGCTATAATAGCAGTCTCTAACAGTCTCTTGCAGCCTATTTCCAGCCTTATACAACTTTACCTGTAACATGTTACTAGTATTTTACCATTCCAGCAATGTATCAAAAGTCACTTAAAAAACTTTATGTAGCACTATAAATACTGAATAAGATGTACAGCCCCTGAGGACATCAGGAGCAGCAGCTGAGGTCCCCTTTATCTAGTGAGATCACTTCCACTCGATGGCAGTGGTTCTCAACCCTGTCCTCAAGAACCCCCAACAGGCCACGTTTGCAGGTTTTCCTTCATCTTGCACAGGTGCTTTAAATCAGTGTCAATGACTTGGTATTTTGGACAGCTATTTTATCTAAAAGAAATTCCCAAAACATGGCCTGTTGGGGGGTACTTGAGGACAGGGTTAAGAACCACTGCTCTATGGGATAGAATTTCAGAAGAAACATGCATCATTTGGAAGATCTGAGATTGTGGGAAGACTGAAGAAAAGTTATGGTTTGGTAGTAATACATTTTGGTTGGTGGACGATTCAAAAGAAACAACCTACAAATTAACCAGCAGTGTAACAATTAAAAAGTATTTCAAAATGTTTGCCATTTTTGTCCCAATAATGAGGTCCTGTACAAACAACAGGAAAAGAAATCTCTTCTTAGAGAGTGCCCTCTTTGGAAGATTTCACCTTTCTTCCTATTCTGGTTACGACTTAAAACATTTTTGAGTCATAGAAGTGTGAAAAGTCTAAAATCTAGACATGTGCAATTCGTTTCGTTCCGAATTAATTTTTTAACGAATTTCGACAAATTTGTTAATGAACGTAACTGTTAGTGAACGTAACAAATACAAATTTATCTTAAGTTACAAATTACCCGAAATAACGAATGCCGTATACAAACAAATGGAACGTACAAATGGAAATTCGTAAATTCGTACATTTGCACATTCGTAAATACGTATATTTGCACATTCGTAAATTCGTATATTCGCACATTCGTAAATTCGTACATTCATAACTTCGGAAATTCGGAAATCTGAATTTATAATTAACTAATAATAACGTAACCACTTCAGCCCCGGACCAATTTGCAGCCAAAGGACCAGGCCCCTTTTTGCGATTCGGCACTGCGTCGCTTTAACTGACAATTGCGCGGTCGTGCGACGTGGCTCCCAAACAAAATTGGCGTCCTTTTTTTCCCACAAATAGAGCTTTCTTTTGGTGGTATTTGATCGCCCCTGCGGTTTTTATTTTTTGCGCTTTAAACAAAAATAGAGCGCCAATTTTGAAAAAAATGCAATATTTTTTACTTTTTGCTATAATAAATATCCCCAAAAAAATATATAAAAAAACATTTTTTTTTCCTCCGTTTAGGCCGATACGTATTCTTCTACACATTTTTGGTAAAAAAAATCGCAATTAGCGATTATTGATTGGTTTGCGCAAAAGTTATAGCTTTTACAAAATAGGGGATAGTTTTATAGAATTTTTATTAATACTTTTTTTTTTTTTTTTTACTAGTAATGGCGACGATCAGCGATTTTTATTTTGACTGCGACATTATGGTCGGACACATCAGACATTTTTGACACATTTTTGGGACCATTGTCATTTATACAGAAATCAGTGCTATTTAAATGCACTGATTCCTATGTAAATGACAGTGGCAGTGAAGGAGTTAACCACTAGGGGGCGGGGAGGAGTTAGTGTGACGTGCTGTGTTTTTTTTTACAGTAGGGGGCGTGTCTGACGTCACTGATCGGCGTTCCCGATGACAGGGAACAGCCGGATCAGTGACAGTCAGTGTAGGAAGCGCGGGGAGAGGTTTGTTTACACAGACCCCTCCCCTTTCTTCAGCTCTGTGACCCGATCGCGGGACACCAGCAGCGATCGGGTCCGCTGGTCCCGCGGTCACGGAGCTCCCGACCGGGTCGCGAGCGCGCCGCCTGCTAGGCAATTAAAGGGGACGTATATATACGTGCTTTTGCCTAGCCGTGCCATTCTGCCGATGTATATGTGCAGGAGGCGGCCGGGAAGCGGTTAACTATTACTAACTATTAAATTATAGGTATTGTAATTTCCTTTTTAAATTTGGCTGTTAGTGAACGTGACAAATACAAATTTATCTTAAGTTACAAATTATCCGAAATAACGAATGCCGTACACAAACAAATGGAACGTAATGCATTAATAATAATAAATAACAATAATAATAATAAAAACTTTTTATTATTATTATTTGTTATTATTTTGTTCGGTTCCATTTTGTTTAGATGCGGCGTTCGTTATTTCGGATAATTCGTAACTTTAGATAAATTCGTGTTCACTAACAGCCAAATTTCAAAGGAAATACAATACCTATAATTTAATAGTTAGTCACTATTTCAGATTTTCTATTGTTTGGGTTTTCGTATTTCCAAATTTTCTAATTTACTAATGTATGTATATACGAATTTTCTAATTTACGAATGAACGAATTTACACATTTACAAATGTTCGAATTTACGAATGTATGAATATACGAACGAACGACTTTACTAATTGCGATCATAACGAATGACCCGAAAAAAAAACAAATAAAACGAAAACAAAAATTAACAATTTTTTTGTCAGTACACGTGTCTACTAAAATTTTGTCTTGTAGGAGGGACTTGCTAAACAGTGAAGCAAGGAGACTGACAGCCCTGGTATCCCACACAATGATAAAAGGCTAGTAATGGCAGCTTCCATATTTCTAGCCCCACAGGTTCCATTTACTTACTTGCTGCTTGATCATTAAGAGCATCTCTTGGTTCTCACTTTGCTTCATGTTTAAAGCATCCAGAGTCTTTTTCAGCTCCCTAAATTATCAGATAAACTGTCATTTAAAGAAAAAAAGATAAAAGTAAAAACAGAAGGCAAAAGTAAATATAGACTGCACAGCTTCCCCATCAGTAGGGAAGACAGCTGTACTTATGACAGCCACCTCTGCTGTGTCCCTGCTATGACACCAGGACTGTAGGCTGATATCTACATTGCTTTGTTTCTGATTCCAATACATTGACCATTTCCGTTTCATCATTCAAACTTAAACTAACAATTGAAAAATTATTATTTTCCTTACAGGTGCATCTCAAAAA
Source organism: Lithobates sylvaticus (assembly GCA_028564925.1). NCBI lineage: Eukaryota > Metazoa > Chordata > Amphibia > Anura > Ranidae > Lithobates > Lithobates sylvaticus. The sequence goes on from CM053038.1 coordinate 101,699,661, forward strand.
ATTTGAATATTATCAAAAAGTTAATTTATTTCAGTAATTCAAATCAAAAAGTGAAACTCATATATTATATAGATTCATTAGACACCGAGTGATAATAAAAATGAAATGAAAGAAATGCTTGAAATATATATCACTCTGTGTGTAATGAATCTATATAATATATAAGTTTCACTTTTTGATTTGAATTACTGAAATAAATTAACTTTTTAATGATATTCAATTTTTTTGAGATGCGCCTGTATATAAGCTCTCTGATATATACCAATTTTAACATCACTAAACAGAACACATCCTGTCTGGTGGTATTTACCAGTAACTGAATGTATTCTTAAAGATCTTTCAACTCAAGTATTTCAGTAAATCGGAGCCAGGAGCAGTAGTATGCAAAGTGCAGTAACCCAATCCATCCAATCAGCTTTTAGGTTACCAAAGGTACAGTGCCTTGAAAAAGTATTCATACCCCTTGAAATTTTCCACATTTTGGCATGTTACAACCAAAAATGTAAATGTGTTTTATTGGGATTTTATGTGATAGACCAACACAAAGTGGCACATAATTGTGAAGTGGAAGG
>CM053038.1:101700698-101735609 GCA_028564925.1 Lithobates sylvaticus
TACTTAGTAAACATATGTGCAAATACTATTAATTTTGTTCAGTGTCAGTAAAAAGTCTGCTTGATTGCAATGGTCCATTGTGTTGATCTTTTTAAATATTTTAGCTCTAGGACAAATAGGACATATTACATCTCAGGTGAAAGAACTGCTCCTGTGGGCCATGAAGCTGGAGGAGCCAGGTATCCGAATAGAGGTTTATAACTGCATCGCTATGTTGCAGCTCTGTGACTCTGAAGTTCAGTATGCTCTACAGGACAGGCTGACACTGGAATCCCATGGGATGGCCAATAGGTGAGTGTGTCTTTAAAGTCCAAAACTTTCATAAGGGTAACATTTAGGCTAGGTTCGCACTGCTGCAATCTGATTTTGATCTGACTTTCAGTGCAATTATGTAGTGCAATTTTGATGCGGTTTGCATAGCCTATGGGGCCAAAATTGTGATGGATTCGCACCAAAGCAGTACAGGAGTTGTTTGCAAAACAGTGCTTTGCTAAGTTGCATTGATGTGAACGGGCAACATTGAAGAAAATGTGATTCCCATTGTCATGCGATTCTGTTGCATCTGAAATCACACCAGTGTGAACAGAGCTATAGTAGGGACATATATTTACTCACTCCCTCCCTGCTCCCTGGCCAACTGTATTGTGATGCCTACTTCCTACCCTAGTCATCTGATAAGCCCTAAAATCCCACTACTAAGATCAGACATTATATTCATTCATGGCGTGCTAAGACTGGAGGCAGAGAGGCTGAAAGAGACAGTTTGCCCACTCTGCACCAGTATACAAAAATCAAAACTAGGACGAGTACAGTAAGCTTTCACCCTTATCTGCTAGCATATCAGATCTAGGGGCAGGAAACCAGAGTGGGTGAACTATAAGTACATAGTACACTATTCCACCAACATAAAAGCACAAAATCTAAAGGACTCAAGCCTTATGGCTCTGGTAGGCCAGGTATATGTCTGTCACTAGCAGCCTTTCCATGCTAGGCCATGGTTTAGGTTGGTTATGCAAATCTGGCTCTGACATTCAGTGCACTGAATTCAGTGGGTTATTTAATGCCAAATTACAGTGTGTAAGGTACAGTAACTCCATCCAATCAGAATAACTGATATACAGTGCCTTGAAAAGGTATTCACACCCCTTGAAATTTTCCACATTTTGGCATGTTACAACCAAAAACATAAATGTATTCTATTGGGATTTTATATGATAGACCACCACAAAGTGGCATGTAATTGTGAAGTGGAAGGAAAATGATAAATGGTTTTCAACATTTTTTACAAATAAATATCTGAAAAGTGTGGTGTGGATTTGTATTCAGCCCCCTTTACTCTGATACCCCTAACTAAAATCGAGTGGAACCAATTGCCTTCAGAAGTCACCTAATTAGTAAATAGAGTCCACCTGTATGTAATTTAATCTCAGTATAAATATAGCTGTTCTGTGAAATCCTCAGAGGCTTGTTAGAGAACCTTAGTGAACAAACAGCATCATGAAGGGCAAGAAACACACCAGACAGGTCAGGGATAAAGTTGTGGAGAAGTTTAAAGCAGGGTTAGGTTATAAAAAAAATATCCCAAGCTTTGAACATCTCACGGAGCACTGTTCAATCCATCATCCGAAAATGGAAAGAGTATGGCACAACTGCAAACCTACCAAGACATGGCCGTCCACCTAAACTGACAGGCCGGGCAAGGAGAGCATTCATCAGAGAAGCAGCCAAGAAGCCCATGGTAACTCTGGAGGAGCTGCAGAGATCCACAGCTCAAGTCGGAGAATCTGTCCACAGGACAACTATTAGTTGTGCACTCCACAAATCTGGCCTTTATGGAAGAGAGGCAAGAAGAAAGCCATTTTTGAAAGAAAGCCATAAGAAGTCCTGTTTTCAGTTTGTGAGAAGCCATGTGGGGGACACAGCAAACATATGGAAGATGATCAGATGAGATGAGGCAGCATCATGTTGTGGTGATGCTTTTCTTCAGCGGGGACAGGGAAGCTGGTCAGAGTTGATGGGAAGATGGATGGAGCCAAATACAGGGCAATCTTAGAAGAAAATTTGTTAGAGTCTGCAAACGACTTGAGACTGGGGCAGAAGTTCTCTTCCCAGCAGGACAAAGACCCTAAACATAGAGCCAGAGCTACAATGGAATGGTTTACGTCAAAGCATATTCATGTGTTAGAATACCCCAGTCAAAGTCCAGACCTAAATCCAATTGAGAATCTGTGGCAAGACTTGAAAATTGCTGTTCAGACGCTCTCCATCCCCAAAAAGACTTGCAGCTGTAATTGCAGTGAAAGGCGGTTCTACAAAGTATTGACTCAGGGGGGCTGAATACAAATGAACGCCACACTTTTCACAGATTTATTTGTAAAACATTTTGAAAAACATTTATCATTTTCCTTCCACTTCACAATTTATGTGCCACTTTGTGTTGGTCTATCAAATAAAATCCATTTACATTTTTTGGTTGTAACATGACAAAATGTGGAAAATTTCAAGGGGTATGAATACTTTTTCAAGGCACTGTACCTTCAGTAACCTAAAAGCTGATTGGATGGATTGGGTTACTGCACTTTGCATACTACTGCTCCTGGCTCCGATTTACTGAAATACTTGAGTTGAAAGATCTTTAACCACTTGCCGACCGGCGCACGACGATATACATCGACAGAATGGCACGTACAGGCAGGAGGGCGTATATATAAGTCCCTCCTTTAGCCTGTCCGTGCCATCGGGAGCGCGCCGGGAACGTCGCGCTCCCGCGCCGGTCGGGACCCCCGTGTGTCCGGTCGCGGTCCCCGCGGACTCGATCGCCGCGGGGACCCCCGCGATCGTCTCACGGGAAGGCTGAACGGGGAGATGCCGAGATAAACAGCATCTCCCCGTTCTGCCTAGCAACTAGTGACGCCGATCTCTGCTCCCTGTCATTGGAGCAGAGATCAGCATTCACTAGCTGACAGCCACGCCCCCCCACAGTAAGAAATACACCCCTAGGCATACTTAACCATTACACTGCCCCCTTGTGGTTAACCCCTTCACATCCAGTGTCATTTATACAGGAATTAATGCATTTAAATAGCATTAATTGCTGTAAAAATGACAATGGTCCCAAAAATGTGTCAAAAATGTCCGATGTGTCCGCCATAATGTCGCAGTCACAAAAAAAATCGCAGATCTCCGCCATTACTAATAAAAAAAATTATTAATAAAAATGCTATAAAACTATCCCCTATCTTGAAAACGCTATAACTTCTGCGCAAACCGATCAATAATCGCTTATTGCGATTTTTTTTACCAAAAATATGTAGAAGAATACGTATCGGCCTAAACGGAGGAAAAAAAATGTTTTTTTATATATTTTTTGGGGATATTTATTATAGAAAAAAGTAAAAAATAATGCATTTTTTTCAAAACTGTCGCTCTATTTTTGTTTATAGCGCAAAAAATAAAAACCGCAGGGGTGATCAAATACCACCAAAAGAAAGCACTATTTGTGGGAAAAAAAAGGACGTCAATTTTGTTTGGGAGCCACGTCGCACGACCGCGCAATTGTCAGTTAAAGCGACGCAGTGCCGAATCGCAAAAAGGGGCCTGGTCCTTTGGCTGCAAATTGGTCCGGTCTGAAAGTGGTTAAGAATACATTCAGTTACTGGTAAATACCACCAGACAGGATGTGTTCTGTTTAGTGATGTTAAAATTGGTATATATCAGAGAGCTTATATACAGGTGCATCTCAAAAAATTTTTATATAAAGTTAATTTATTTCAATAATTCAAATCAAAAAGTGAAACGTATATATTATATAGATTCATTACACACAGAGTGATATATATGTCAAGCATTTCTTTCATTTAATTTTTATTATCACTCGGTGTCTAATGAATATATATAATATATGAGTTTCACTTTTTGATTTGAATTACTGAAATAAATTAACTTTTTGATAATATTAAAAAATTTTGAGATGCACCTTTACATTTCACCTGTTAGGAAAATAATAATTTTTCAATTGTTAGTTTAAGTTTGAATAATGAAACGGAAATGGTCAATGTATTGGAATCAGAAACAAAGCAATGCAGATATCAGCCTACAGTCCTGGTGTCATAGCAGGGACACAGCAGAGGTGGCTGTCATACGTACAGCTGTCTTCCCTACTGATGCGGAAGCTGTGCAGTCTATATTTACTTTTGCCTTCTGTTTTTACTTTTATCTTTTTTTCTTTAAATGACAGTTTATCTGATTATTTAGGGAGCTGAAAAAGACTCTGGATGCTTTAAACATGAAGCAAAGTGAGAACCAAGAGATGCTCTTAATGATCAAGCAGCAAGTAAGTAAATGGAACCTGTGGGGCTAGAAATATGGAAGCTGCCATTACTAACCTTTTATCATTGTGTGGGATACCAGGGCTGTCAGTCTCCTTGCTTCACTGTTTAGCAAGTCCCTCCTACAAGACAAGATTTTAGACTTTTCACACTTCTATGACTCATTGAATGTGATGAGAAAATCCCAAATTTTAAGTCGTAACCATAACAGGAAGAAAGGTGAAATCTTCCAAAGAGGGCACTCTCTAATGCCGCGTACACACGAGCGGATTTTCCATCAGAAAAATCTTGGATGTTTTTTTCCGACGGAATTCCCCTCAAGCTTGGCTTGCATACACACGGTCACACAAAAGTTTGCTGAACTTTCGACCACCAAGACCGCGGTGACGTACAACACTACAATGAGCCGAGAAAATTAAGTTCAATGCTTCTGAGCATGCAGCAAATTGTTTCCGAGAATGCGTAGGAATTTTGCATGTCGGAAATGCTACAGACGATCGGAATTTCCGATCGGAACTTTTTCCGACCGAAAAATAGAGAACCTGCAAAAGTCCGATGGAGCATACACACGGTCGCATTTTCCGACCAAAAGCTCTCATCGGTCTTTTGCTGTCTGAATTTCTAATCGCGTGTACACGGCATAAGAAGAGATTTCCCCTTGGAGAGATTTCTTTTCTTTTCCTGTTTGTACAGGACCTCATTAATGGGACAAAAATGGCAAAAAAATTGAAATACTTTTTAATTGTTACACTGCTGGTTAATTTGTAGGTTGTTTTTTTTTTTAATCGTCCACCAACCAAAATGTATTACTACCAAACCATAACTTTTCTTCAGTGTTTTCTCTTCTTACATGCTCAGATCTTCCAAATGATGCATGTTTCTTCTGAAATTCTCCTATCCCATAGAGCAGTGGTTCTCAACCCTGTCCTCAAGTACCCCCCAATAGGCCATGATTTGGGAATTTCTCTTAGATAAAATAGCTGTCCAAAATACCAAGTCATTGACACTGATTTAAAGCACCTGTGAAAGATAAAGGAAAACCTGCAAACATGGCCTGTTGGGGGTTCTTGAGGACAGGGATGAGAACCACTGCCATCGAGTGGTAGTGATCTCACTGGATAAAGGGGACCTCAGCTGCTGCTCCTGATGTCCTCAGGGGCTGTACATCTTATTCAGTATTTATAGTGCTACATAAAGTTTTTTAAGTGACTTTTGATACATTGCTGGAATGGTAAAATACTAGTAACATGTTACAGGTATAGTTGTATAAGGCTGGAAATAGGCTGCAAGAGACTGTTAGAGACTGCTATTATAGCCCCTTTAGAAATAAATGCTTATACTATTGACTTGCGAAGGTCGAGGGCCCCACCATAAGCACCAACGGGCCACAGGTTGGGTACCCAGACCATGGAGCAGCATAAATTACCATTCAAAAAGTATGATATGCATGCTTTAGCACCAAATCCATTAGAACTCTCCATTAACACTCCGTTATTTGCTATTTGTTTTCACAGATGTCCAAGCTGTGCCAGAAAGAAGTGCTATTTCCTAAGATTCTGAAGTTGGAGGAGGATATGGAGGCAGAACATCAAGAAATAGAACTGCTGTTGCAGAAGACTCCCGACTGGAGAAATAAAATAATGGAACCTTTGTTTTTCTGTGATCTTGTTGACAAAGCATTCGCAGGTACAGTCTTCTAAAACACATTTCTGACCTGTAATTTATTGGGTTTACGATATTCCCAACTATAGAACTCAACTTCATAGATACTGCTGAAACTTGCCCTATGTATAAAAAATTTCTACCACTTCATGCAGTAACCTAGAAATCCAACAGTTACTATACCCCTCCCTTTACAAGCAAGGGCAAATCCCTTGCCCACTCTTGCTTAAAACCTCTCAGCAGACAAATGATGTTCATACAAGGCTAGGTTCACACATATTTTGGATTGCATTTTGAACCGCATCAAATTCGCCTGACATGTGAAAGAACATTGCTTTCTATTGTGCCATTTCACATTAGTCCGGTGCAGCCGGAGTGCGGATTCAGTGCAAATGGAAAACAAGTGTTTTATAAACAGTGCGGTCCAGCTCAGGTGCGAATTCAGGCCCATAGACTTCTATGGGAAAGCTTCTGAATCGCACGTGTCATTCAGTTGTGAACAGTATAAAATCCTGACCTGATCCTGATTAAAAACTGACTTGAAACCCTGAACAACTACAACTGTCAATTAGCTGTGAAAACGGAGCTTCAATTTGCACCGCACGTGTGTGAACCCAGCCTAAGCCCTGACAGTTGCAACTGATGCATGAAGATGCTTGAAGGGGACTACATATATTTTATATATATCTTTTTGCACATACAGTTTTCCAAAAATTTTTAATATTTACCGTGCGTTGTGAAAGTATGTTTTTTCATCTATTCCGATGCATTGGCAGCCCAGAGGATTGTGCTGTAGCCTTATCGCAATACACATTAACACTTGACATAAGTTAAATAAATAAAAAATAAGTTGCCTTGCGCCCCATACACACGGTCGGATTTTCCGGTCGGATTTTCCAACGGAAAATGTCCTATCGGACAATGTTGTCGGAAATTCCGACCGTGTGTAGGCTCCATCGGACATTTTCCATCGGATTTTCCGATGGACAAAGTTTTATCTCCTGCTCTCAAATTTTCCGACAACAAAGTCCTATCGGACTTTTTCCGATCGTGTGTAGCGAATTCCGACGGACAAAGTGCCACGCATGCTCAGATCACATTACAAGACGAAAGCTATTGGCTACTATCCTCTACATAGTCCCGTCGTAGGCAACAAACGTCACCACGTTCAGAATGATCGGATTTTCCGTCAACTTTGTCCGACCGTGTGTATGCAACACCAGTGTCGGACTAAATCCGTCTGAAAAAATCCGATGGATTTTGTGGTCGGATTTTCCCACCGTGTGTACGGGGCATTAGACATTTGTCACCAAATTGATGCTCACCTCTTGTTCTCCTGACATCTCTAAAACATTGGATTTCCCATCACTTTCTGTTTCAGTGATAATGATTACTACCAGTACAAATAGAGAAGGTGAATCTCCCCAGTGGGGACACAGACTGCAGCAGAAACCCAAATATACAAATAGCCAGCACACCAGCTTCCAATGGAGAGCTAGCTGGCGTTCCAATAAAAACAGACTGACATATTTCGGAGACGGAAGTCTCCTTATCAAGGTGATATACAGAAAGAGGGTCTAACCCATTACTACTCCACCCACAATTAAAAAGATAAATATGTTTTTCCTTTACATACTCCTGGGTAGTATAAATGAATAAATATTATAAAGTATTTTCCTAAATATAGTTCCTTTATTAATGTCATTTATAGGCAAAAGGTATTCATCAGCAACCTCTGGATTAGAGTTGAAGAGTACAGACTCAGAACTACAGGTAAAGTTCAGAACATCTTTATTTGATTAATATTCATTAGTTCTGTAATTATCTGCGTGTAGTAATTCAGTGCATTACAAAAAAAAAAAATGATGTGTCTGGTTTTGGGTGCATTAGGCTTCATGTACACGGGACATTTTTACAATCTCTTCTGAACGATTTAACTGGACAGTTAGTAAGAGACGGTTAAAACATCTGTTTTGCCACGTTTACATGCTGCGTCTTTTTTTTTTTTTTTAAATAGCCACAAATGAAAAACGCGTTCCAAAAAAATGCTTCTAAACTCCACTGCCTAAAAACGATTATAAACGACCCTGTGTACATGAACTGATAAAATAACAGAGGAGAGTTCAGGGGCAGCTGAAAGAAAAACGCCTAACTGCTCCTAGATGTCCGTTTACCAGCAGCCGTGTACATGAGGCTTATGGTACACTGGCAGCCTGTTCCCAATGAACACAATAGTGTGAAGGGGCCCCCTGCCAATTGATCATTACTCGCTTGAAAAGCTAATTTTGTTGAAGAAACCTCAGCATCTGAGACACTAATAGGAGTGTCCAATGTCTGGTTCCTTCCACCGGGCCCCTAGAACACTAATGTGTCAAGTAGAGGTCACTAAATAGAACTACAGGACACAGAGGCTTCCAAAACTCCCAAAAGTGTTGGATGCAGACTATTCTTCAGCATGCTTCGAAAGTTAAGAGAAATCTGGAGGCTTTAACACAGCACAGCACCCTGACAGCATCAGCAGCTAATGACCAATTACATGTTACCCAAAATTTTTCTTTAAATATGTAGATAGAAACAGTTTTTTGCATTTACAAGTTGATTGTACTAGGGATCGGCCGATATTCACTTTTTTGGAAGTATTGGGCACAAACGTACCCGATTTTACTGATATTGCTTCAAGGGGTTTTACCAGGGTGATGCTTGCAGCTGCAGGCATCACCCCGGCACCGTTCTTTAGAGCGGACCGTCGGCTTTATTGTAATAACAACCGATGCGGCTCAACAGCCGCTTGGCTGTTATTACAAGCAGTGGGAGGGGACACTCCTCCTTTTTTCCGCCGCTACCACCACTCGCCTAGGCTCTCCTGTCCCAACTGGGAGCCCCGAGCAACCAGCCGGCAGGTCCACCGGCTGGCCGAAGACCCGAACAAAGCCGATGTTTAGTTCAGGTCTCCAATCTAGTAACCCAGAAGCGATGTCATGACATTATTTCCCGGATTAATGCCATCTTAAAGGCGCGAGTTTTAAAAATATAAAGTATTCAAAAACGCAGATCTTGACATTTTGAATACTTTCAAGTGCACGGGAGGGGTTTGGGGTCTTGTATACCCCCGATCCCTCCATAAAGAGTACCTGTCACTGCCTATTACTGTCACAAGGGATGTTTACATTCCTTGTGACAGCAATAAGTGATATAAAAAAAAAAAGTGTAAAAATTTTTTTTTTTAAATGTATACAATATCGGCACACAATATCGGCTATTGGCCTGAGAGGTGGCTGAAATATCGGTATCATATCGACACCGAAAAAACGATATTGGTCGATCCCTGAATTGTACTATGACTTTCAAAATGAGAACTTTATTTTTTTGTTTGTTACTTATGCACAGGGTTTCTAATTTGTTTTTATTTGTCCGTTTCTAAAAAGTAACCTTATTTTCAGGCACTGATGGAAAATGATTCAAGATCAATATCTCATCAAAGTGCAAGTTCACGGCCAAATATATCCGAATCATCCAGTGCTGCAGTAGGAAAGACACGGCACAAGAATGCTTCGGCTCAAGAGAGCAACCCAGAGAATGAATACACTGCTTTTTAACCCCCTAAAAAAGTGACAGAGACACATCAGCACCGTAAAAGAAACATATTTAGATTCCTCATAAATCATTAAGTTAAAGCCCAGTTTGACTTTGTTTAAATTCGCTAAATAGGATCCAGAAGCATCAAAACAAAAAGGTGTGTTTTAAGCTGGCCATACATGGATCAAAATCCTTCCAATTTAGCAGGAACGGCCCGAACTTCGATTCATCAGAAGTCGGTCAGTTGACTTTTCATGAATGGGCTGGATGGTGTAGTCTTGCTCACTCGATCAGAGACTGTAGCCAATCGGCTGCAACACTAATTAGTGTATGTAACATGGCGGTGGCAGCATCATGCTGTGGGGATGCTTTTCTTTAGCAGGGACAGGGAAGCTGGTCAGAGTTGCTGGGAAGATGGATGGAGCCAAATACAGGGAAATGTTAGAAGAAAACCTGTTAGAGTCTGCAAAAGACTTGAGACTGGGGTGGAGGTTCACCTTCCAGCAGGTCAACGACCCTAAACATACAGCCAGAGCTACAATGGAATGGTTTAGATCAAAGCATATTCATGTGTAAGAATGGCCCAGTCAAAGCCCAGACCTAAATTCAATTGAGAATCTGTGGCAAGACTTGAACATTGCTGTTCACAGACGCTCTTCATTCAATCTGACAGAGGTTGAGCTATTTTGTAAAGACGATTGGGCAAAAATTTCACTCTAGATGTGCAAAGCTGGTAGAGACATCCCCAAAAAGAATTGCAGCTGTAATTGCAGTGAAAGGTGGTTCTACAAAGTATTGACTCATGGGGGCTAAATACAAATGCACACCACACTTTACACATTTTTTTTGTAAAATATTCTGAAAACCATTTATTATTTTCCTTCCACTTTACAATTATGTGCCACTTTGTGTTGGTCTATCACATAAAATCCTAATAAAATAAATCTACGGTTGTAACATGACAAAATGTGGGAAATTTCAAGGGGTAAGAATACTTTTTCAAGGCACTGTATTTGAGCACCAACTACGAGGCAGTCTAAAACTAGAAAGGGCCCCTGACCTGCCATTTTCAATTGGGAAACAAATCAAGAGTACATAATAAATTAATGAAATTGGTGTCTAGATGATGACATTCATATAACACAATATTGTCATTTTGATGTTTGTTAGTCTGACTCTTGCACGTTCCTTATAACATAAAACCCCCAAAAATACTGAACCAGAAAAAAAAAAGAGTCTGAGTTATTAGCAAAGTTTCTAAATTTATTTTTAAACACATATATACAAAAATACAATGAGGAAGTCTATTAAATACACAGGTTTAGAATACATGGATCTTTCAGATTTCTTAATACTCGATGTGTAATGTAGGCCACAAGCCATCTTCTGTGGTAGCCAATCAAAATATGTATTTCATGAATCAAATGTATATTGAAATCTAATTGGATATTTATAGGTTACTGGACTCTGCACATTGTTAATAACTTATTAAAATCCCAACTCAAAGTTGGGAAGGGTTAGAACCCTGGCCTGGTCTGTCTCCTTAAGGGAGAATTTCCTTACTTCCTGTCCATTATGACAATGAATCAGCAAGCCACAAATTGATGGTAAATTTCTCCAATGGGGCCAAATACATTAACAAAACATTTTTTGAAGAAAGGGTTAAGGTTAAAACTTTTGTGATCTGTCAATGACTATCTGTGTTTTCCTGTCTCGGTGACCCCATTATCCTTATTTCCTGTCCTGGTGTCATCTCCTTGATGGGAAATCATAGACAGTACTAACACCTGAAAAAATTCCAACCCTTTCCCACTAAAAAAAAAAAAAAAAGTTAAGACTTTAAATAAGGCTGCATGCTTAACACACATACATTTACAGATTGTGAACCTGGACTATTAGTGGTGCAGGTTTTCAATTGATAAATAAGAAGTTGATGCTTTTATACTGCTGGAACTTGCTTGTGCATTGGCTGGGAAGTTTCCTTGGAGAAGGTTAATTTGTTTTTCTCTCCATGTTAAGATCTGCTCAGTCAGTTCCTCTAAATCTGCCTCGAGAGATTCCAGCCTTACCAAAGCCGTGTCCTGAAAAGAAGGTGAACACATCAGTATCCAAGATCCTTTAATCACAAAAGTAACTGGTTTATTAAAAACCAGAGAAAAACAGTACATTGACTGCTTCTTGTTTGATATTTTTATTAACTTTTAAGAAAAGACAGAACATGGTACATACAATGCATTACCAAAGAAATCATTTTACATACAGCAGGCAAGGACGTACATTAAAAGTGCGCTTGGCCAGATAACATAAGCACATATCCCAACATTTTATGGGCCGCAAATGGAGAGAACATAATTAAGAACTAGAGAAAAAGAATAGGAGAGGGAAAAAAGAGAGGGGAGGAAAAAAAAAGGGGGGGGGGCTGGGGGTCACAAGGTCCACATGCCCAGGGACGAAAGACATTGGGGGGGTTAGGGACCTTAGAGTGTAAGCTCTTTGAGGGCAAGGACTGATGTGTACAATGTATATGTAAAGCGCTGCGTAAACTGACAGCGCCATACAGTGTTGTTATTATTTTATTTCAGGTACTTATAAAGCGCTGTCAGTTTACGCAGCGCTTTACATATACATTGTACATTCACATCAGTCCCTGCCCTCAAAAAGAGCTTACAATCTAAGGTCCCCAACCCACATTCATACATACATATACTAGGGCTAATTTAGATAGGATCCAATTAACCTACCAGCATGTCTTTGGAGTGTGGGTTTCCACTGGAGTACCCGAAGAAAAACCACACAGGCACAGGGAGAACATGCAAACTCCAGGCAGATGGTGTCGTGGTTGGGATTTGAACCAGCGACCCTTTTGCTGCTAGGCGAAAGTGCTAACCACTACACCACTGTGTGCCCAAAGTGTTCTGTAACCGCTTGCCGACCAGCCACCGCAGATGTACTGCGGCAGGTTGGCACGGCTGTGGGAAATCGCCGTAGCTGTACATCGGCCGCTTTAAGAGCTCTAGGGGCGTGCCCGTGACGCTGGAGCCGATGCGCATGGCCGAGATATCCGCCGGCGACCCGTGATCGTTCCAGAGGGAGACAGAACAGGGATCTGTCAATGTAAACAGACAGATCCTCGTTCTGTCAGGAAAGTAGAGAGACATCTGCGGTTCCTAGTGATCATCTCGCTCTACTCCATGTCAGTACACTCCCCCACAGTTAGAAACACCTCCCTAGGGAACACTTAACCCCTTGATCGCCCCCTAGTGTTAACCCCTTCAATGCCAATGACATTTATACAGTAATCAGTGGCTATTTTTAGCAGCGAACGCTGAATAAATGTCAATGGTCCCAAAAAAGTATCAAAAGTGTCCGATCTGTCCGCCGCAATGTCACAGTCCCACTAAAAATAAAACAATCGCTGATCATCGCCATTACTAGTAAAAAAAAATAATAAGGAACATATCCCATATTTTGTAGACACTATAACTTTTGCGCAAACCAATAAATATACCACTTATTGCGATTTTTTTTTTTACCAAAAACATGTAGAAGAATACATATTGGCCTAAACTGGTGGAGAAATGTTTTTCTTGGGATATTTAAAAAAAAAATATATTTTTTTTTCAAAATTGTCAGTCTTTCTTTGTTTGTTTTGTTTATGGCGCAAAAAATAAAAACCGCAGAGGTGATCAAATAGCAGCAAAAGAAAGCTCTATTTGTGTGGAAAAAAGGATGTCAATTTTGTTTGGGTACACAAAAAATGGCCTGGTCATTAAGGGGGCAAATCCTTCCGGTCCTTAAGTGGTTAATTTTTTAACAAACAATATAGTGTTACTATGATATCATCTTCATTTTCATAAGACCACAGTTTTAAAATGAGGTGATATAGGGATTTTGACTAAGTTTACATGTCTTTACCACCATCCACTTTTCAGAGGGCGGTAGAGCAGCAGCTTGCAGGCATTTTTTTTTCTGCTTTTTATTTTTTGTTTTGTTTTTTTAACAAGTATTTTTATTGGGATTACCGCACATTGTGAGCCGAGTCCCTAATCACATTAACTTCAATGGGAGATTTTAACAGTCTGTGATGCCAAAAACGACAAGCCGCATTAAATTTGGTGCAGCTGCTTTGCTGCCTCCTGCTGTGTGCTTTCTTATAGAGGGTGGTCAGGGGGAGGAGTTAAAACAAACACCTGTTTTTACTGCCCCTGTAAATGAGGCCTATGATGTTCAACATAATAATTAATTTTGTACGATCAAATACCATTCAAAACAATTTGTTAAAAGGCAATTATAGCCAAAACATAGATGTAAGCAATAAACAGTCCACACAATATGGCTCACTAAGGAGTGCATTTTGGATGCATGCTGGTCACAGGTAGGTTTCTGTCTGAAAATGAAAGGTAAGTACATATATGCACATCCTACAAGGAGTCACCTCAGTCCTAAGCAAAGAGTATTTGATATTAGAGAGGGACTGTGTGATTTGACTCACTCAAATGCAGGAACAGTAAAGACTGGTATACCCAAGATGGGCAAAGTGTGGTCCTTTGATACATAAATACCAAGTAAACCTCTCATAAGCTTCAGCTGAGTGTTTTTTAAAGAAGGGGATCCATAAACACAACCCAATGCTCTTGTCATAATACAACCCTATACAAACCTATGTTTTATTCCAATTGAATTAGTTACACAGCTTAAGCATGACAATCGCCCAGGATCCCATGCTCTGGTACACTACAGTAATTATCTATGAGATTCACGTTGTTTCCACTTTGTTTGGAAAGTTGTGCTCATCAGAACTACACTGGTGTTTTAGGGGGGGGGGAGGAGAACACACTGCTTTCTGGCCTCTTACAACAACTTCAGCCTGGTTATGCTGGCTATACAGGTGCATCTCAAAAAATTAGAATATCATCAAAAAGTTAATTTCAGTAATTCAATTCAAAAAGCAAAACTCATATTAAACTGCTTGCCCCCTGCCATATAGCAAAATCACGCCGGCAAAGTGGTTGTGTTATCCTGACCGGATGTCATATGACGTCTTTCAGGATAACAAGCCGCTGTGCACCCCGGGGGCGTGCATCACGGCGATCGTTGTTGCGGCGTGTCAGTCTGACACACTGCAACTCCAATCTAGGTATAGAGTCTCTGACGGAGACTCTTTACCACGTGATCAGCCATGCCCAATCACGGCTGATCAGAATATAAACAGGAAGAGCCGATGATCGGCTTTTCCTCACTCGCGTCTGTCAGACGCAAGTAGAGGAGAGCCGATCAGCTGCTCTTCTGACAAGGGTATCAGCGCAGCCCCCCCCAGCGGATGACCACACTGGACCACCAGGGATGCCACCAGGACCACCAGGGATGCCCACCACTAGTTACCACCAGGTATGGCACCCATTGCCACCAGGAATGCCAATTAGTGCCCACAATGGGCATCACTGGTTGGCAGGCATTATTGTTTGGCACTGATTGGCATCCATCAGTACCATCCATTAGTGTACATCAGTGCCACCTATCAGTGCCCATCCGTGTTGCCTATCAGTGCCCATCCGTGCCACCTGTGTGTACCCAGTGCCACCTATTAATGCCCATCATCAGTGCCCATCAGTGAAGGAGAAAACTTATTTATTTTTGTTTCTGTTACAAAACTTTGTAAATAACGTTTCTTTTCAAAATTTTCTGTCTTTTTTTTTATTTGTTTAGCAGAAAATAAAAATCCCAGAGGTAATAAAATACCACTAAAAGAAAGCTCTATATTTGTGGGAACAAAATTATAAAAAATTTGTTTGGGTACAGTGTAGCATGATGGCACAATTGTCATTCAAATTGCGACAGCGCTGAAAGCTGAAAATTGGTCTGGGAAGGAAGGTGTATAAGTGTGTTGAAGTGGTTATATCAATTCATTACACACAAAGGGATAGATTTCAAGCATTTCTTTCTTTTAATTTTGTTGATTATGGCTTACGGCTAGTGAAAACCCAAAATTCATGATCTCAGAAAATTTGAATATTTAAAAAAAGTTAAATTTTGTAGACTAATGGTGTTACACTCTAATCAGCTAATTAACTCAAAACACTGGTAAAGGTTTCCTGAGCCTTTAAATGGTCTCCCAGTCAGGTTCAGTAGGTTACACAATCATGGGGAAGACTGCTGACTTTACAGTTGTCCAGAATACAGTCATTGACACCCTCCACAAGAAGGGTAAGTCACAAAGAGTCATTGCTAAAGAAGCTGGCTGTTCACAGAGTGCTGTATCAAACCATATTAATGGAAAGTTCAGTGGAAGGAAAAAGTGTGGTAGAAAAAGGTGCACAAGCAACAGGGATAACCACAGCCTTGAGAGGATTGTGAAGCAATGGTCATTCAAGAATTTGGGGGAGAGTCACAAGGATTGGACTACGGCTGGTGTCAGTGCTTCAAGAGCCACCGCATACAGATGTATCCAGGACATGGACTACAACTGTCACATTCCTTGTGTCAAACCACTCCTGAACCCGAGACAACGTCAGAAGCGTCTTACCTGAGAAAAAGGACTGGACTACTGCTCAGTGGTCCAAAGGCCTCTTTCTGGATGGAAGTAAATTTTGCATTTCATTTGTAAATCAAGGTCCCAGAGTCTGGAGGAAAAGTGGAGAGGCACAGAATCCAAGTTGCATGAGGTCCAGTGTGAAGTTTCCACAGTAAGCGATGATTTAGGGAGCCATGTCATCTGCTGGTGTTGGTTCACAGTTTTTTTTTTTTATAAAGTCTAAAGTCAAAGCAGCCCTTTACCGGGAAATTCTAGAGCACTTCATGCTTCCCTCTGCTGACCAGCTTTATGGAGATGCTAATTTCATTTTCCAGTAGGACTTGGCACCTGCTCACACTGCCAAAAGTACCAATACCTGGTTTAATGATCATGGGATCACTGTGTTTGATTAGCCAGCAAACACGCCTGACCTAAACCCCATAGAGAATCTGTGGGGTATCGTCAAGAAGATGAGAGACACCAAACCCAACAATGCAGATGAGCTGAAGGCTGCTAGCAATCTGGGCTTCCATTGCACCTCAGCAGTGCCACAGGCTGATCGCCTCCATGCCACATTGATGCAGTAATGCATACAAAAGGAGCCCTGACCAAGTATTGAGTGCATACTATACTGCAGGGACGTGTGGTGAGGTCAGTGGCTGGTGAGGCACTGGCTAGTATCAGAGGCAGATACACACAGGTTACATACACCGCGAATGTTAGAGTGAGAGCAATAATTCTAGCACTAGACCTCCACTCCAACACTAAACATGTAACCTGTAAAAAATTTGTAGATTTTTAAGTACTGAAGTTTGGGGCCATTCCACGAGTGGGCGTGAACTTTTAAAGCGTGACATGTTAGGTATCTATTTACTTGGCGAGTATATGCTACTGCTGAGGGTGGAATATAAGTGAACTTGTAGCTCAGGTTTGTTGCCCCAACATATGCTGCACAAGTGCAGAGGAGACAGCTTCTTCAAAGTGAAAACCTCAAGAATCTCTAAGAAGCAGCATCACAGGAAGTACAAACATGAGCCTCACAGCACTGCACAATGGTTGCTGTTGTATTGTGACAAATTAAAACTGCACTCACCAGATTTTTAGTACACTCTGGAATCTCAGGAATTTTCCGGATGGTCTGGATATAGAATTCTAAATTCTCAATGAATTTAACAGCGAGGGGTAAAAGTTCAGCAGCAAACCTAGACAGGAACAGAATTCAGTGAAACTTGATAAATGGCTCACACACACATTCTGCACTTTAATAAATGACATAAAAAACACAACATATTGGGGCATTTGAGAAAAATGATTTCCTGCAGAACTGCCAATTTGCCACTGGGATGTCACAATGACCCTTTAACCACTTGCCTACCAGGCACGAACACCCCCTTCCTGACCAAGCCATTTTTCATCTTTCAGCGCTGTCGCATTTTGAATGACAATTGCGCGGTCATGCAAGGATGTACCCAAATAAAATTGTTATCATTCTTTCCCCACAAATAGAGCTTTATTTTGGTGGTATTTGATCACCTCTGCGGTTTTTATTTCTTGCGCTATAAACAAATTAAGAGGGACAAGTTTGAAAAAACGCAATATTTTTTACTTTTCATTATAATAAATATCCAATTTTATTATTTTTTTTAAACAAATTTTTTCCTCAGTTTAGGCCGATACGTATTCTTCTACATATTTTTGGTAAAAAAAAAAAAATCGCAATAAGCATCTATTGATTGGTTTGCGCAAAAGTTATAGCGTCTACAAAATAGGGGATAGATTTATAGCATTTTTATTATTATTTTTTTTTTTACTAGTAATGGCGGCGATTTGCGATTTTTATCGTGACTGCGACATTGCGGCAGACATATCGGACACTTTTGATACATTTTGGGGACCATTCACATTTATACAGCGATCCGTGCTATAAAAATGCATTGATTACTGTATAAATGTGACTGGCAGGGAAGGGGTTAACACTAGGGGGCGCTGCAGGGGTTAATATGTTCCCTATGAGTGATTCTAACTGTGGGGGGAGGGGACCGATCGGTGTCCCTATGTACAAGGGACACACCATCGGTCTCCTCTGACAGCACGTGGATCTGTGTGTTTACACACACAGATCCACGTCCTGCTCAGTTACCGGGCAATCGCGGGTGCCTGGCGGACATCGCGGCCGCCGGGCACGCGCATCGAGGCCCCAGCTACGCGGGGGTCGCGCACGCCTCCCGCGGCGCCCCCTAGTGGCCAAAAAGCGAGCGCCGTCATATGACGGCGGCCCGCCACAAGAGCTGCACCGCTCCGCCGTCATTTGACAGTGGGCGGTCAGCTACAGGTTAAAGCGTTTTTTTTTAGTAATGTATAAAAATCATATCTTGCTAACATCATACTCACTTGCAGTGATGATGCCCGTTATCCAGGTCCGTTTTTCCATCTAAACGATAGTTTAAAAAATCATTCCCGGCTGATGTCATCTTGCTTGTGGGCATTTGAAGCCCACAAGCAAGTACTTCCTCCTTCCCTCGATTTGGAGGAACCAGCATGCCTTGCTGGTTCCCGCGCATGCTCCGTGGCTACGGCTACAAGCGGCGTAATCCTAAATCGCCAAAATATCGCAAAATTTGGCATCGGACCTCCGTACTGACTCCTGGGATTAATTACACGAGATCCCAGGAGACAGTGTGGCGGTCACTGGATATGATGCGGATCCCCGCATAAACACCGCCCACCGCCGCAGGGACAGAAAGAAACAAACCAAATTCAGAACAGGTACGTTAGAAAAAAAGAAATTTAAACGTCCAGTGTGAACTTTTTAGTGCATGGAGAATTGATTGAGCCAAACATAGCCAAATGTGTGCAGAACTGCTTTAAAGTCATAACAATCATGTTACGTTTGAGAAATATTACTTACAGGTAGCAGAGATAGTCCACCAATAAAAAAAAGCGTATGTAAAGCAAAAAAAATTTTTTTGATGTAGTAGGGAAGGACTACAACCCCTGTGAGTTTATGGTTTGCGGTCTGTGCCCTGTTGGGGAAATTTCCCTTCACTTTCCCTCCCAGAAACACAACAGGAATAAATCTCTTCAAATTGAGGGGAATTTGCCTTTTAGACATTGTCACTGAAACAAGAGTCCTTATTGGAATATTTCCCCTTACTTCTTGTTCTGGTGACAGCTCTAGAATTTTGGATTTCTCATCACTTCCTGTCTAAGTAACAATGGTCCCCATGACAAACAGAGAAGATCTCCCCCTCCCATCGGAGACATAAAAAGCAATAAAAACCAAAACAGATGTTCTTACCATTCCCCATCTTATCTAAAACCCTAAAAGCTATAAATGCAATTTAAATACTAGGTAATGAGTTTTACTACAGAGAGCAAACACAAGCAGTGGACCAACAATGGAGGACAAGCACAATACGCCCATTCAGGTCATGACCTTAGCAACCTTCCGCTATTGCAGACAAGGGTTGCTTTTATGAAGCTCACCCCTTGCATGCATCTGAAGTTTCTCCTAAATCACACAACCATTTTATACATATGCAGATCTTGTGATGGCGTGCAAGTCCCTCCATGCGGTCAACAAGCTGTAGGACATACAGAAAACTCTACTGCCACATCTTGCATGCAGAAAAAGATGTAATAAGGTCAGCTAACAAATGTGTCCATTCTGACATTATTTTTGCATTGGTTATAATTAACCTACACTGAGGAAGTACAGTATGAGGGCTGCCAATACTGTCCTTACCTTCTTAAAGCTGTTGTATACCCCTTTAGCACATTTTTACCTACAGGCAAGCCTACAATAAGGCTTACCTGTAGATAAAATTAATATCTCCTAAATCTGTACGGTTTAGGAAATATTTACCTTGCTGACGTCAGCGGCGCATGTGCAGTAAAGGTCCGGCGTATCGCGCCGGAACAAAGAGCTCCCGCGCATGCGTAGGAGTGACGTCATCACAGCTCCGGCCACCCCCGGAGCGGTGCCACGAACCCGGAAGAATCGCAGAGGCAAAATGTCAGCTACTCAAAGTAATAAAGACACAGACAGCCAGGTAACTAGCATTCTCTAAAACAGTGTTTCTCAATTCCAGTCCTCAAGGCGCACCAACAGGTCATGTTTTCAGGATTTCCCTCGGATGAAACGGCTGTGGTAAATACTAAGGCAGTGAAACTGATCAAATCACCTGTGCAAAATAATGGTAATAAAGTATGCTATGCATACTAGCTCATTATGCCTTTGTCTTTTTTATGGTGGGTTTAGAACCACTTTAATACTATAGAAACTTTATGGAGGGAACTGAAACTTTGAGTTGCGACAGCCAAGAAACCCTAAGGATTTAGAGAAGATCTGTGGACCAAAATCCCTCCTTAGATGTGTGCAAACCTGGTAACCAACTACAAGAAACTTCTTTTCTCTATGCTTGCCAACAAGGGTTTCTTCACCAAGTACTAAGTCATGTTTTGCTTGGGGATCAAATACTTATTTTACTGACTGAACTGCAACTCAATTTATAACATCATTTTTTTCTGGATGTTTGGATGATATTCTGTCTCTATCATTTAAAATACACCTATGATAAAAATGATAGACCCTTCATTTCTTTGTAGTGGGCTAACTTACAAAATCTGCAGGGGATCAATTAATTTTCCCCACTGTATATACAAGTGATTTTGTCATTTTTAATAAATTTACAAATATTTCAAACAAACTTCTTTCACTTTGTCATTATGGGGTATTGTTTGTAAAATTGTAAGGAAAAGAATGAATTTAATCCATTTTAGAATAAGGCTGTAACATAACAAAATGTGGAAAAAGTGAATACTTTCTGGATGCACTGTATCACCTCTATCTGTAGGCACATTTACCTGGTCAAACATGATGAAAAAGTCAACAGATTCCAAGGAGTGTACTTACTTTTTCACATGACTGGATGTCATTTTCATAAACAAATTTTCATATAGAAGGGGTTTTAATAACAATAATGTCCACAGGTTTTTATTAGAATATCAAAAGAGATAATATGATAGTGCATCTATGCCCAATAAACTGTATTTTTACTGCTGTCTGGGTCACCACTGGGGAGATTCACCCCCTCTATTTGTTCTGGTGACCTTTGTTATCAGCATAAAAATGATGAGAAATGCAATATTTTATATTTGTCACTATAACAGGAGGTGAGGAAAAACCTTACAACGGTGATACCTGTTCAGGCGACAAACAGTCTAATATAAGGTAACACTACGGAACAGGACAGGTAATAAAAAATAAAAAAATAAAAAATAAAATAAAATAAAACATGGTTTTCAGCCAATCCTTACCCTATTCAAAATGAAAAATAAAATACATAATTTGTGTCCATATACACTTTAAAGCTGAAATTTAATCTTTAATATTTTGCCTCCCAAATATCTTCATATCTAGACAGTTGAGAATACTTTTTCACATGTAGAAGTAAAAGCTATTATTAGTTGTTTCATATAGTACATATAACGCACCATTTTTGGGTTAGAGTGTAAAATACAGGGAAATGGAAGAAATAATACGGGGGCATTGGAGGTAGGTCTGAAAATTGTGCCTTCATTATAATGGTGGTACATTACCTGTGGTATGATGCTTCAATGGGCAAGTTTTCCTGACATAGTGGTTTAGCCAGCCTTTGTCTCAGACTACGTTTCTCTCGCAAAACTGCCTCCAAGTGGCTGTTTAGTGTTTGCAGGGCTTCACATTTTTGACCTAGGATTTCCAAATACAATGGAATGTAAGTGGTTATTAAAGTGGTGCTTCCACCAAAAAATAAATAAAAAAATTGCTTAAAAAAAAAATCACAAAAAAAAAAAAAATGTTTTACTCACCTCTAAATGCCTGTTGCTAGGGGGTCCCTCGTAGTCTGCCACCTTCAGTGCCCGGGCACTGACATCACTTCCCCTTGGCGCCGCACAGTCATCTGGGACCTGTCACGTGTCCCAGATGACTGAGCGTCGTATCACTGCGCGCGGCGCCGCTCGCGCATGCGCAGTGGGTGCCCGACTGGGAAGCAACAGCCGGGTGCCCACAGTAAGAATGCCAGTGCCGCGAGCGGGGAACGAGGGGGGGGCTTCGTTCCCCCGCATCGCTGGACCCTGGGACAGGTAAGTGTCCGATTATTAAAGGTCAGCAGCTGCAGTATTTGTAGCTGCTGACTTTTAATTTTGTGTTACCACCACCTCTAAATGCCTGTTGCTAGGGGGTCCCTCATAGTCTGCCACCTTCAGTGCCTGGGCACTGACGTCACTTCCCCTAGGCGCCGCAGAGTCATCTGGGACCTGTCACGTGTTCCAGATGAGTGAGCGTCGAATCACGGCGCCGCTCGCGCATGCGCAGTGGGTGCCCGGCTGTGGCTTCACAGCAGGGCACCCACTGTGCATGCGCGAGCGGCGCCGTGATTAGACGCTCACTCATTAAGAATGCCCACATTAAGAATGCCTGCTCCGCGAGGGGGGGCCTCGTTCCCCCGCATCGCTGGACCCTGGGACAGGTAAGTGTCCGATTTATTAAAAGTCAGCAGCTGCAGTATTTGTAGCTTCTGACTTTTATTTTATTTATTTTTTGTGGGCACTCCTATTTAAGGTCTTTTGCAGCTGCAATTAGTAGACTTTAGCCGTTTGCCCGAACATGAATAAATTATTGGAGTTCGTAGCTGTGTACATGTCAGGGAATTAGTAGACCGGACTGTGTGGACTGCACAGAGGAAACCAAAAACACATGTAGGTGAATAATAATGGTGTTTATTATAATAGGTGACAATTAAATGAAAACAAACAGTGCACTACCAACCACTATACCCACAAACAACAAATAATATGTACAATAAATGGGAAATACCGGAATCGTAACAAAAGCCAGGCCGAGGTCATAGCAGATGGGTAAGGACGGGAAACCAACCGGACAGGGAGAGGGTGGATGGATAGGCTGCAGAGCAAGGATCCAAGGCAAACAGGTAACAGGAGGGACAGGTCCAGGATGGGCTCGGGATAGGGATCGGGAGAGGTCAGTTCAGGTGCAGGCTCAAGGTCAGGATACAGGCAGCGAGGTCAGGGCACAGGGAGAGAGATACCAAGGCAAGCATGTGAGGGCTTGCCCGGTATTTATGAGACTGCCAATAATTGACCTCACATAACACCTGAGCGCAGGAGGTGCTGTTTGCTCCACACCCCTGGGATACACCCGCTGGTGGACACCGGTACTACGGCCCAAGGATCCAACAGTGCCACCAGCAGGAGAGTCCTCTTATTACAGGTCCTGGGTGTTGGAAGACACCCGCTGGTGGACACTGGTACTGCGATCCAGGAGACCGACAGTGCCACCAACGGGTGAACCCTTTCATGACAGTACAGGACTATTTTCTATATTGTTGCAAATGGAGCTGCATATCCAAGAAGACAACATACTTGGAGGCCTGATTTACAGATGTATGGGCAGTTTAAAACAATGAATTGCAAATACAATGCAAAAGACAATCACAGCAACCTGATAACTTACTGAGGAAAAAGGGATGAGCAATGTCAGAAGTCTCTTTCTCAAGCTTCAGCAATTCTAGCTCCAGACTCTTCTGTTAGGCAGATAGAAAACAATGAGACATTATAGATTAATACACAAAATAAAGCCAATCTCCAGGCAAACATACATAAAAAAACATTCCATACATCCAGTTATCTATTTATTTAAAAAAGGCTCAGAAATATACACATACAGCTGTCCCCCCTCCCCAGCTATGATATCAGCAAAGGTTCTGGCAAGGGCCAAGGAAGTTCCACGCAAACCTGCCAATGGAGACTGTGCAAACCAATGGAGACCTCGGTCAGGACCTTGGCTGACATCAAGACCAGGGAAGGGGAGCAGCTGCATGTATCAGGATCAGAGCCTCTGACATTGCCTTTCACACTACCAGAAGTCACAGGTGATAAAACACAGAAGGTCTCTTTCCATCACAGCAAGGTAAAGGATTTGCAAATGCACCCTAATTTAGGCTTATGTTGGTACTTTAATATGAGAGGTTTATCATAACTGGCATGGTGACAGGGTCACTTCAGGGCCTCATGCACACGGACGGCTTGAGGATTAAATCTGCATATGACATATTCTCCAAATGCAGAATTTCCACGGAGGGGGGATAAAGCGTGTTTACATTGATGCACAAAAACATTGATACAAACCCTAGCATGCCCATCTACATTCAGTTCTATGGCCAGCTGTATGCACTAACTGCGTCTCCCTGGGCAGAGAATGCCAGGGTTTTATATTAAAGCCGACTGTGCATGAGGGCAGTACACAGGACAAGCAGAGTCCGAAAATTGCCAAAGATAAACGGCGCCTCCGCCGTGAGTCCAGGTTCAAGCCCCACCATCCAAGTGGACATAGAGTTAGAATAAAAAAGAGCCCAGCACAGCGAGGCCGTGCCCGAAGCATGGCGAGCAAAGCGAGGCCACGAGGGGCCCTCGAACTTTGTGCAGCCCTATGTCCACTTGGATGGTGGGGCTTGCACCTCGACTCATGGCGAAGGCGCCGTTCATCTTCGGAGATTTTCCGAATCTCCTTGTCCTCCATACTGCGCAAGAGCTGCGCCTGCGCAGTACGGCCCGGACACTATACGATAGGCAGACACTATGCGACAGAACACCGGCTCTGGACCAAGCCGAGCGTCACAGCCATATTTTTTACTGGCAACCTTTTACTTTTACTGGCATTTACTGGCAGGAGAAAATTGCCTGTTTTTTACTGGCTGCCAGTAAAAATACTGACGGTTATGGCAACACTGCCAAGGACTGGTAAGCTTTAATACATTTAATTTATGTATACACTTTAATGACTGACAAACAGAAGAACATCGGATAAATGGCAAACAGGATTTCACCTCTCTTATCTCAGCCTTGAGTGAAGAAATCCTCTCCAGATCATCTACACGACTGAAGAATGAAGTCTCTTCCCGTGCGTGGTCCAGCATGTCCTAGAAAAGGAGTTTATAATATACGAGGTTATACTAACGCAGCATTAAAACCAGTCCTCATCCACTAAAGACACTCCTAATCATAGATCGGTAACAAGCATACAACACAAGCATGAAGAAAAGTGTTGCAAATCCACATGTATAACTTTCTGTCTCCAAAAATGTGAGAAATGTTTAAAGGGATTATAAAATCATATGAATTTTTTCTCAGATTTTTACCCTTACCTAACTGATTTCTTGTAGTTGTCCAGACAGGTTCAGTCTCTCTTGGACTGAAATATTCACATGTATTCCTCCAAGGTGTCAACCCAGTGGGTTGAATGGGGGAAAAAAAAAAAAAAAAAAAACTCACAGCTCTGGTCAGAGCCGCCGTACTAACTACCCGATGTTAGTACAGTGATCTCCCCTGCTGTGCTATTGTGTTCTAACAGGGACCCCCCCCCCCCCAAACACACTGGTCAGTGCTGATTGGGAGCCAGTCAGCTGCTGGTTTTCCAGCACGCTCGTCTGACAGAAGTTGGCCAAACGGCTGGCTTCTATCGGACCAGCCGAATGTCGGACCGTTTCTATTAAACCAGTCAATGTCATCCAGCCCATGTGTACGGGGCTTTAGGTGGGGTTATACAAATATGAAAATGCCTTAATGGGTGTCAGTCTGAAGAAGTGGGTGTTCCTAGGCAGGCAACATTTGCATGCAGATCACCCCGGGTAATATCTCTGTGTGTGATGCTGAGCTTTCCCTAACTGAAAGAGCTGAAATCCAATGAATGAAAGGAGCAGGCCAGGGACAGTAAAGCTGGGAAGAAGGAGCTAGATGGTGCTGGATGTCCTCAAGCCAGGAAATGAGGTAGGCTCCATTTAACTTACTGCAGCTTCTAATGCACACTGTGAGCTCATTTATTTACATTTAGGCATCTTTCCCAGATAGCAGATGAATGGAGCCAGGGTTGTTTGGAAGTCGGTGACCACTGGTGTCCTGGTAACCACGAGCCCTGTGTGGCAAACAGTCACATACATGACACCTTCCCAGCCCAGACATGGCCCACCCTGAGCACTGCTACAGTGAGGAAAAGAATTATTTGATCCCCTGCCGATTTTGTAAGTTTGCCCACTTACAAAGAAATGAAGGGTCTATCATTTTTATCATAGGTGCATTTTAAATTATATCAACCAAAAATCCAGAAAAAGCACATGAAACAAATGCTATAAATTAAGTTGCAGTTCAGTGAGTAAAATAAGTATTTGATCCCCAAGCAAAACAGTACTTGGTGGAGAAACCCTTGTTGGCAAGCATAGAGGTAAGACGTGTCTTGTAGTTGGTGACCAGGTTTGTACACATCTCAGGAGGGATTTTGGTCCACTCTTTTTTACAGATCTTCTCTAAATCCTTAAGGTTTCTTGGCTGTCTCTTGGCAACTCAAAGTTTCAGCTCCCTCTGTGAGTTTTCCATAGGATTAAGGTCTGGGGACAGACTAGGCCACTCCATGACCTTAATGTGCTTCTTCTTGAGCCACTCCTTTGTTGCCTTTCCGGTATGTTTTGGGTCATTGTCATGCTGGAAGACTTATTCACGACCCATCTTTAGTGTTCTGGCTGAGAGGAGAAGGTTCTCATCCAAGATTTTACAATACATGGCCCCATCCATTGGCCCCTAAATGCGGCCTGTACCTTTAGCAGAGAAACAGCCCCAAAGCATAATGTTTGGGATGTAGGGATGGTGTTCTTAGGGTCATAGTCTGCATTTTCTTGCTCCAAACACAGCGAGTCAAGTTAATACCAAAGAGCTCAATTTTGGTCTCATCTGACCACAACACTTTCTCCTAATCCTTCTCGGACTTATTTAGATGTTCGTTGGCATGACTATACATGTGCCTTCTTGAGGAAGGGGACTCGCTGTGTTTGGAGGAAGAAAAATATTGACTATGACCCTAAGGCCCCTTTCACACCGGGGCGTTTTTCATGCGGTGCAGCGCTAAAAATAGCGCCTGTTCACCGCATGAAAAAATCCTGCCCCTTTAACTCCAGTGTGAAAGCCGGCGGGCTTTCACACTGGAGCGGTGCGCTAGCAGGATGACAAAAAAAGTCCTGCTAGCAGCATCTTTGGAGCGGGATAGGAGCGGTGTGTTCACCGCTCCTTCCCATTGAAAAGAATGGGAGACCGCGGTAAAACCGCGGCAATACCGCCGCAAAGCGCCGCGGTGAAAACGACGGTAAAGCAGCGCTAAATATAGCGCTGCTTTACCGTCACCGCGGCTCCCCGCCCCAGTGTGAAAGGGGCCTAAGAATACCATCCCTACAGTCAAGCATGGAGGTGAAAACATGATGCTTTAGAGCTGTTTCTCTGCTAAAGGTACAGACCGACTTGTCCGCATTGATGGAGCCAATGGATGGGGTCATGTATTGTAAAATCTTGGATGAGAACCTTCTTCCTTATGCCAGAACACTCAAGATGGGTCATGTATGGGTTTTCAGCAAGACAATGGCCCAAAACATACCACCAAGGCAACAAAGGAGTGGCTTAAGAAGAAGCACATTAGAGTCATGGAGTGGCCTAGCCAGTCTCCAGACCTTAATCCTATAGAAAATTTAGAGGGAGCTGCAACTTCGAGTTGCAAAGCGACAGCCAAGAAACCTTAAGGATTTGGAGAAGATCTGTAAAGAGAAGAGTGGAGCAAAATCCCTCCTGAGATGTGTACAAACATGTCACCAACTACAAGACACGTCTTACCTCTATACTTGCCAACAAGAGTTTCTCCACCAAGTACTAACTCATGTTTTTTTATTTGGGGGATCAAATAATTATTTTACTCACTCAACTGCAACTCAAACTTATAACATTTGTATCATATGTTTTTTCTGGATTTTGGGTTGATATTCTGTCTCCGCCATTTAAAATATACCTATGATAAAAATGATGTACCCTTCATTTCTTTGTAAGTGAGCACACCTACAAAATCTGCAGGGGATCAAATAATTATTTTCCTCACTGTACCTCTCTGGACACCAACTCAGAGTTGGTTTTAACAACCGCCAGCCTGTTATCTGTGATCTGCTGGTAGCTCTTTTTAAATCTGGTGCAGCCATAGCAATAGCTTGTTAAGGTGGCGATACAAAACTGACCCAAGGCTTACCCGAACCAAATGCAGGCCATTTTATTGTGGCCATACTGCCAAAAAACTGTCAGAACTGCTTCATTGAGTTCCACACATATGATGATCCGATCATCCACACTGACATGACAACATGGCTCTGAATTTCAAAAACATGTGGTGTCAGCCCTGCCTACCAAATCTCTGATGGATTATAGAGAGCACAGACCTCTCCTCCCCCCACCTCTATATCTCCATAACCCCTCCTCGCCCCTATTCCATATCTCCGCAAGAACCAGTTCAGAACAGAAAGTGGTGCAGGAAACCCATGTTCCATGTGCCTTTCCAGCTCCAGTTTGAAAACGCATCGCACTTGTGATCTGTAGCAGGTGTCAGTGTTACCTTAACAACGCCCCAAACACAGGTCACAAGTGCAGTGTGTTTGCCTACACTGGACCGCATTGTATAGTCCTATCATGTGATCTGGTTGCTGAGCATGCACTACTTTTGGTGCGGGCCGATCGCACTGCACCCAGATCACATGTGAACTGCACAGCGCAACCACCAGTGGTCTCCAAACTGTGGCCCTTTGTTTGCCTCTATCCTTGAGGCATTATTCCTCCCACTGACACCAATGATGGGGCATTATTCCTCCCACTGACACCAATGATGGGGCATTATTCCTCCCACTGACACCAATGATGGGGCATTATTCCTCCCACTGACACCAATGATGGGGCATTATTCCTCCCACTGACAACAATGATGGGGAATTATTCCTCCCACTGACAACAATGATGGGGCATTTTTTTTCCTCCGACACCAATGATGGGGCATTATTCCTTCCACTAACACCAAAGATGGGGCATTATTTCTCCCACCGACACCAAAGATGGGGCATTATTTCTCCCACCGACACCAAAGATGGGGCATTATTTCTCCCACCGACACCAAAGATGGGGCATTATTTCTCCCACTGACACCAATGATGGGACACTATTCTTCCTATCAATACTAACGATTGGGCACTATTCCTTCCACTGACACCAAAAATGGGGCACTATTCCTTCCACTGACACCAAAGATGGGGCACTATTCCTTCCACTGACCTCAAAGGTGGGGCACTATTCCTTCCACTGACACCAAAGATGGGGCATTATTTCTTCCACTGACACATAAGATGGGGCATTATTATTTCCACTTACACCAAAGATGGGGCACTATTCCTTGTACTCACACCAATGATGGGGCATTATTCCTCCCATTGACACCAAAGATGGGGCACTATTCCTCCCACTCACACTAAAGATGGGGCACTATTCTTCCCATCAATACTAACGATGGGGTACTATTCCTTCCACTGACACCAAAGATGGGGCACTATTCCTCCCACTGACACTAAAGATGGGACACTATTCTTCCCATCGATATTAACAATGGGGCACTATTTCTTTCACTGACACCAATGATGGGGCATTATTCCTCCCACTGACACCACAGATGTGGCACTATTCCTCCCACTGACACCACAGATGGGGCACTATTTCTCCCACTGACACCAATGATATCCGGATGAGTGTAGCTGTACCCCATGTCAGGGGGTGTGAGTACCTGTGTCAGCACTCCGGCTCCCAGACACCTCTCTATCAGAGAAGACGCCGCAGTGGCCTGCACTGGACACCACGGATTGGCCGCCATCGTGTGTCACCTCCAATGTAGACAGTTCACCCGGGAGACAAACCCAGCGCTCACTGGGCGAGGACCAATCAGAGAGCGAGGCTAGAAGTGTCCCTCTCGGCGCTCCGTACCGGCGCCATGTTGTGATTGGCGGAGCCGGCTGGAGGAGGGCGTGGGGAGGGGTTGTTGCCGGAAGTAGCTGTGTGGAGTTATAGTTACTCGGCGCTCCTAGTATGTAGCGGGCGGCCGGGTAGCTCACGTCATAGACCGCTATACTTTTACTGGGTACTCGGTGTAGTCTTGTGTGTATGGTGGCCGCTCAGACCGGTATAGCTCCGTGTCACCCGCCCTTCTTTCCCGCTGAGGCTCCCTACTCCAGTGGTGGAGTGCTCCCCTCATCTGCAGTACTGCATTCCTCCATCAGAGGACACCCCAGACTCTGACCCCTCCACAGGTGAGTAGTGACATTGTATAGGAGTCCTCCAGTGCTGTGATATGGGAGGCTCATGTAGTGATCCCTCCCTGTCTGTTACTTTTATTGGAGTTCTCCTTTAACCTGTTGCTGATCATGTGACACATAGGTGTGGTGGGGATGGCGAGTTGTAGCGCACACTGCGCATGGCGGCCAAGGTTTCTGTACTGAGAGCGCGCTCACTGAGCTCTATCACCCAGGTAACCGCGCTGTCACAGACACTCTATGATTTGGAGGATGAGTTCCTGATCATGTGATAGCCAATCCCAGCAACCATGTGATCGAGAAGTCCGTCCCACCTCCCAGGGTTCAGTCCAAGGTGACAGGAAGGGGTTAAAGAAGTCCTTATTCTTTTTCTCCCTTTACCGCGACCTAACCATTGCCACCCCCCCCCCCCCCCCCTCCACTGATGTGTACTTACCTCTATCTGACTGCTGTGGCTTCCTGTGATTGTTTACATCCAGTTCTGTAAGTCTTAAGCCTGCCATACATGGTCCGCAATTTGACTAATTCAGCAGGAAACAGACAAATTTAGATCCATACACAACCTCCTGAAGACGGCCCATCTGGCTGAAACATGTAGAGGTTGGCCCGCTTTATCACATCATCGCGACACACTTCCGGTCCCAGAAATCAACCAGTAAACCGCGGCGGTGGCTTAGCACTGCTTATGGGCAGATTTCCTGGGAACTTGCCTGCTGTTCACACCGGGTGCCAGGCTTTTAGGCACCCTTACATGTGAGTCTAATGCCATGTTTTTTTAATCTGGAATAAATGTTTTAAACATTGCTGCGCAATGAGGCTTTTTCTGTCATTTTTATGAGGAACATCTGCCCCAGACAACGCTAGTACATAGAGGAATGAGGCACCCCTTATTATGTCCGTTCATATGAGGAAAAAACTATCTAACCACATCAGCCCACAGAAAATCCACGGGGACTGCCCCACATGCGTGTTTGACCAAACTAGAAATAGTTGGTCCATTTGGAGGGGTGAGTTCACATCTATGTGGGGGCACCGTCTTGTGAGCACATATCAAGCACGCATTCATATCCACTTTGTAGAGCATTTTACTTGGGATTTGGAACTTTTATTGCTTCAAGGTTATTGATGTTTGCAACAAACTATCTGCATGGGACTTTTTAGCGTTTTTTTTTTGTCTTTTATTCAAAGTCGCATCAGTTTCAAATGTGATATTTAACATTTTTGGCACGTAGCGCAGTATATTTATTTTCAAATTTAGATCCATGTCCGGCCGTTCCTGTTTATGAGAGGTCGATTATATCAATTAGCTTTTCATGAATGGACTTGTTGGTATATTTTCACTCTCTCAGCGCTGCAGCCAATTGTCCCCAGTACTGATCAGTGTATAATGATGGCAGAGGGGTCCCTGCTGTCAGAATACAATGACTTGGATGGAGGATTCCTCCATCCACCTCAAAAATTGGTTCAGTTGTATGGCATCAGCAGTTCAGAAAACTGCAAGCAGGTAGGTAGGTAGGGGCATTTTATTGCAGAAGCGGCAGTTTATGTCTCTTCTGCAATAAGAAATTGCCGGTTCTCTGGTTCTCTGTTGCTTACAATGGAACTTTAGTTCTGCTTTAAA
Source organism: Lithobates sylvaticus (assembly GCA_028564925.1). Lineage (NCBI taxonomy): Eukaryota > Metazoa > Chordata > Amphibia > Anura > Ranidae > Lithobates > Lithobates sylvaticus. The sequence goes on from CM053038.1 coordinate 101,732,604, forward strand.
TCACTCGCCCACCTACCTTTTTGTTTTTTTTCCCCTGTAAGTCTGTTATTTTCAACTTCCGTTAACAGACCAAGCTGTCTAGAAAAAGTGGCAGTTGGAGGGTTGAGACAAACCTTTTTACCGCTGACAGGGGTGCTTACAATGGTCAGAAGGAAAAAAAACTGCTATAACTGGTTAAAGTGGAACTAAACCAATCCATTTTAAAGTGGATGTAAACCCTCATATATATATATATATATATATTATATATATATATATATATATATATATATATATATATATATATATACCCAGTGAAGTGAACAGCCTCAGATGATAAACGGGGGTGAAACAAATCCTCCTACATAAGTCTTAAAGCGGAAGTAAACCCATCAATTTAACAGTCTAAAAAAAAAAGGCATGCCGTGAATGCTAACTGCACATTGGCTGTGCTCTCAACCAAACAGTCAAACCATCCAATGGCTGGTGTCATAACGGATCACATGTGCAGCAGTTGACAGGCTGTTTAGTACGCTCCTTTCAACAATTTTTTTTCCCAATTTTTGGCCAACAAATGTTGGATGACAGGCTAGTAAATTATTTTCAAATGACAGCTCCACGTCAGCTTTTCGGATGGTCAGTACACAAATCCTTCACACAAGTCAAAAGTACAAACGCGCATGCTCTGAATCAATGCTCCCCAAACACAAAATTAGCAGAAGGGGCACCAAATGGTGGCGCTCAAGAGCTGAAATTCCTCGTAGTACGTCACTACATTCGTGTTTGTGGTACGACAATTGTGTAACGTTGGTATGCAAGACAAGTTCCTGGCACACACCCCTTTGAAAAAAATCAGACGCTCGGCTGTCCAACAATCGTATCGTGTGTGTGTGTGTGTGTGTGTGTGTGTGTGTGTGTGTGTGTGTGTGTGTGTGTACGAGGCTTTACTTGTTTATCTGCAGTCTTCTTCTCCCTACACCCATTTAAAGGGGCAGAATCATGATAAAATCCTTCTCCATCTGTTAGTATCACAGAGGAGGGGGTGGAGAGCTTCAGTTAGTGTGTGTGAAATCTGATTGGAGGAAACCAAAAATCCAGAAAAAACACGTAAAACAAGTACTGTAAATTTTAAGTTTCAGTTCAGTGAGTAAAATAAGTATTTATTTGATCCCCTACCAACAAACAATAATTCTGGCTCCCACAGACTGGCTACAGTATGTGCTCATGTGGTACACAGATTAGTCCTATCAATTTTAAGAAGGCTCTCCTAACGACAACTTGTTATGTGTATAAAAGACACCTGTCCATAGAATCTATTTCTTCCATTCAAACCTCACCATCATGGGCAAGACCAAGGAGCTGTCAGAGGACGTCAGGGACAAGACTGTAGACCTGCACAAGGCTGGTATGGGCTACAAGACCATCAGCAAGAAGCTTGGTGGAGACAACTGTTACTACAGTAACTAACTGTTACTTGGTGGAGACAACTGTTGGACCAACTTTTTGCAAATGGAAGAAATGCAAAGTAACCATCAGTCTCCCTCGGTCTGGAGCTCCATGCAAGATTTTGCCTCATGGGGTGAGGATGATCATGATAAAAATGAGGGATCAACCCAGAACTACACGAGAGGAGCTTGTGAAGGATCTCAAGGCAGTTGGGACCACCGTCACCAAACAAACCATTGATAACACAATACACCGCCATAGATTGAAATCCTGCAGCGCTCGCAAGGCTCCCCTTCTCAAGAAGACACATGTACAGGCCCAGGAACATCTAAATGATTCAGAGAAGGATTGGGAGAAAGTGCTGTGGTCAGATGAGACAAATTGAACTTTTTACTCGACTCGCCGTGTTTGGAGGCAGAAAAATTCTGACTATGACCCTAAAGAACACCATCCCTACAGTCAAGCACAGAGGTTGAAACGTTATATTTTGGGGCTGTTTTTCGGCTAAAGGTACAGACCGACTTTGCTGCATTGGGGGCCAATGGGCGGGGCCATTTATTGTAAAATCTTGGATGAGAACCTTCTTCCCTCAGCCAGAACACTGAAGATGGGTCTTCCAGTATGACAATGACACCAAACATACTGCTAAGGCAACAAAGAAGTGGCTCAAGAAGAAGAAGAACATTAAGGTCATGGAGTGGCCTAGCCAGTCTTCAGACCTTAATCCTATAGAAAATTTAGAGAGGGAGATGAAACTGAGTTGCCAAATGCAAGAAACCTTAAGAATTTAGAGAAGATCTGTAAAGAAGAGTGGATCAAAATCCCTTTGAGATTTGAGCAAACCTGGTAACCGACTACAAAAACGTCTTACCTCTGTGCTTGCCAACAAGGGTTTCTCCAGCAAGTACTAAGTCATATTTTGCTTGGGGATCAAATACTTATTTTATTCACTGAGCTGCAACTTAATTTTCTAACCTTTTTTGTATCAGGTGGCACGACCACGCAATTGTCAGTTTAAGTGATGCAGTGCTCTAGTCAGGAAGGGGGGAAAATCTTCAGGGGCTGAAGCGGTTAATGACCCCCCCCCCCCCCCCCCCCCCCCCCCCCCAAAAAACTGTTACATTCAAGGCATACATTGAATAACTGTCACAGTTCTTTGTGCTCTCAACCAAACTGTCGATTCATCAAATGCCACTGATCACAAGTGCAGCATCATAGCAAATGAAGCTGAAATGGAGAGGTTGGCAGCACCCTTAGCTGTAAGGCTCCGTTTCCACTAGTGTGACTTGTCTTGCGACTTTGGACACCTAAGGTCCCATGACATGTCACAGCCCATTGATTTCAATGGCACCCGTTCCCATCTATGCGACTTAAAGGGGTGTTTCAGCTAAAAAAAAAAAAAAAAAAAAAAAAACTTACACTTACCCTCCCAGGGCGCCCGCGATGTCGGTCGTGGAGGCCGAGATGTTCCTCGGCACTCCGGTCCCAGCGCCACCATCCTCAGTAAGGGAAACGGGCAATGTCTTCACTGTCCGTTTCCTACTGCACATGCGCGAGTCGTCCCGCGGCACTTTGTGAATG